>JBBPDB010000032.1:17351852-17362292 GCA_037974465.1 Brachypetersius altus | reverse complement strand
GATGTAACCACCCCCCCCCCCCCCCACAACACACACACACACACACACACACACACACACACACACACACACAGCCCGTCCATCTCGCCCTCTGTTTTTCACCCTGATATACCTTCCTCTGCTTGGCTCCCACTGTTGATCTTCCTGTTCCTTCCTAGCCTGCCCCCCCTCCTCTCTCCTCCCTGCCTCCCTTTGCTCTGTAGCAGAGCTCAGCTGCGTCCCTTCACAAAGAAGCATTCATCTCCGCATTGATAATTCCCCCTCTAGTGGCCACTTGGTTTGAAAGCTTATGGCCCCCAAAGACACCCTTGCCAAAAACAATGAGGCAAATCACGTACGGCCTCAACAAAGTCTTTATCTAAAACTGCATATTACATTAATTTAATTAGCATGTTGGCGTTTTGAACCCAAATACGATTACTTCATTATCTGCGTCCCACGCCTCCAGAACAGCAGGTTTTATTTGGCACTTTTCCGTTGTTTTCCTTCCGTCCTCACGGCTATGAAGTACAGTACAGTGCTGCTAATAATACAGACATTAAGGCCTTGTTACTGACTGCAGCAGATACTCCCCATTTCATGCCAGTCTATTAACTCTTACTGCATTTGAGTTTGACCTGATATGGCACTAGAGCAGAGTAAATCTAAATCTGTAGTGCTGTGAGTATTCGAATGGGATTAAATAGAATTTATTGATAAGGCACAATATTTAATGGCATTTGTTCTCATTCAAATTCCTCTGTATTGGTCTCGCATCTCATTATGATTTTTAATTAGAAAGATATAAAATACAACATATTTACAGTTTCAGCAAACCAACCACAGACTAATTGCTTTAAATACCAAAGGAATAGCCCAGCCATGCTGTTGCTGGCTTCAGTGTCTAAATTAGTTACCACTGAGTCCAGTATTATTTGAATATGCTAAGTGTTGACTATTAGCTTCCACTCATCACTAGCAATGTCAGCATTTCTGATCAAATGATTTCTTTAAGTATGTGTAAGTCTCCCATTCCGTTCATGTTCGTCAAAGAACGTTATGCTGTAAAGGATACAAATAAAGTAGCAATTTATTTGGATGGTCCTCTGATTCACACCTTGTTTTACAATCCAAATATCTATTGAACACAACCAACCTTTAAGCTGAATTTAGGATTCTGCAAAATTCCAAACTCCAGTTCTTAAATCTAATCCTAAACCTATAGTTGTTGATTAAATGAGGTCCATGATAATTAAAGATAATCCAAAAGGGACTATAAAAATGTGAGTGTTACACTTTAGCCCAAGTTTCACTATATCAACTTTTTCAATTTTGTATACGTTTTCCATCCTTATAATCAAGTGCGTTTTCTGCTTGTAAATCAGTCTATAACTTTCTATTCTATGACTGATTGCTCAGTTTACTGATTAGGTTTGTGTGACAGTTATCTTTAAAAACATACATCTGAATAAACAAACAATCAAAGAACTAAAAAAAAACTGAAATGGGCTTCGTAACAACAAGCGAACTCTATTTACACACACTGTTAAGGACACCACCTAACAGTAGCAGCTTCGCATGGCAGACACCACCCACATCTACTTTAATAAACCAAGTAGAGCATGTGGAAGGAGGTTAATAACTCGTTCAGTCGGGCCAGTTACATTCAACTGTAAACTGTTTGTTTCCTCTCAGAGATAAAAATTTACATTTCATTATTTGACGCTAATGTTTTGAGTGGAAAAGATGACAAACGGACCTAATGCTGGCCTACTCTGGCCAATAAAGCCCCAGAATATCACAACGCAAAAGGTTGTTTCTTTTTAGGCAAATTAGTCATCCTATAATCTCACCAAGAGGCAGATGAATTGTGTGCCCTTGCTCTGAACAGGCAAGCACGCACTCTACACGATGTAAAACATTTACATGAAAGTGCTCGACTTTGAAATGCACCGACATGAAAGGCCCCTTGCTCCATCTATCAATGTAATTATTAGGGCAATTTTACTGTGCATTAATCAAGAGAGTGGTGCATGTGTGTGGTGTGCTGGTGAAGCATGCCTGCTGCAGGTGGCTGATGGCACAGAAGAACGGTCTGAGGAGGCTAGATACCACTTTCAATGGCTTGATCTTCACTGCAGTGAAACTGTTTGTGCTAATGATTCTATCTCTGGAAAAAAAAAATCTGAGCTAATGATGCACTGGCATCTTTTGTTAACAGTTTTTGAGAGCGTTTAGCTTTTCGCAGCAAGCAAATCTCATTGACTGTCTGCATCTAAGTGTATATCTAAGTGTAAATCATTGTCCTCGTGTCCTCCTTCCCTGTCCCCTGGGTTGACGTTTTAATAGGTTGTTCTCAAGTTGTCCCAGGCTGCATCAAATCAATCATGCTGCCGTCACTAAACTCATTCATAGCCATTGATTAGCCTTTAACACAGCTTTATTGCTGGCAAATTTGTGTCTTAGAATTAGTAATTAATTAAGATTTTCCATTCAATTATAACGGTTATATCAGGATTGGCAATTTAGAGGCCTGGGTTTTGCAGGCTCGTCTAATAGCCTTATCGCTAATGAGGTGAAGTCAGAATGTAGTGTTTGATACCATGCTAATTGTCCATTTAGCAGTGGCCACTGGCAACCAGCTGGTCTCCAGCAGAGCTGAGCAGGCGAGGCTAATCTTCTGGACGCTCTGAAGGAAAACATGGCTTGAAGCTCGCGAGCTCTAGGCTCACAGGAGAGGTGACTTTGCTATCTGGGGTCACAGGAAGACAACAGTGACCCACTGCTTTGGCCATGAAGGCTTCAAATGACTCATTCAACCCCAGTGCAGGCCAACTAGAGAGGGCGTCACGTGACACGCTGGCTTCTTGCTCATTGGCAGAGGGCCTTGAAAGCAAAGGAATGACTCAGCATGGGGCGGCCATATTGTGTTTCTTGGGGAGGGGGGTTTTGTTAATGAACTTGCTTGTTCCTAATGGATAGGAAAGTCATTTGGCAAACAGTTTTGTGGCAGTGTGCTTTGTTTCCCCTGGTTGTTTTAATGATGTTGGTTTTCTCCATGGGCTCTCGAAGGGACGCCGTGATAAACAGTGTGGCATAATTGGATATCTGATAGTGGCTGACAACACGAGAATTCCCTCCACCCTGCGTCTCACCGTGATGAGTCATATGACCACAAAGGCAGCCAAGCACTGTGTCATCAGGGGACTATTAGTGGAGAGGTTGTGCAGAGTTTGACTTAGCAAAAGATCCTGTTGAAAATACTGGATATTGATCTGAGTGTTTTCTGCCATTGCAATTCCACCAGGCGTGGCGCCCCTTTTTAAATCGGGAGTGATGCAGCATAGCTGCAAATTTGTTGACTCAGGTAACACAAAATGTTCAATTCCACTCAATTGAGATTTTTATAATGGAATATGATAAAAATTTATACGTTTTTATATACATAAAATGGTTTAAAATATAGCTTCTAGTTCTTGGGATGACAGAAATCTACCTTTGGATGGTTCTTCAAGGAACTTTTTGTACAGTACGATGTTTGTAAAGAATTACACAATATTAAGGTTATATATGTATTAATGGTTTTTCATAGAACATCACACTGAAGAGCCTTTTAGCAGCCTTTCCTTTTAAGAGTGTACCATTGTTTTAGCAATCTCTCAGTTTGTGTTGTTCACACTTCCCTTGTATTTCCGTCCAATCAAAGTATTTGCTGAGGTGAATGACAAGCTGCCTCAGACCTGCTCCCTGCTGGCTGCCTCCGTGATGTGCTGGCTAGGAGATGGCTTCAGGAGGTCCTGACGCCTCTTGCATACCACGCAGATGCCCAGTGTCAAGCCCGCCAATGTGTATAGCCTTTGCGCCACTGATCCCACTAGCAGTCATGACCATAGCGTAGTGTTAATACCCTGGTAATGGGGCAACGTAAGCCTGAGAGCTCGTCAGTGTGTGTTTGTGTGTGTGTGTGTGTTGAGGCAAAGGAGCAGCGCTCTCCTGCAGGAGTGGAGAATCCCCGGCGGCTCCACACTGAGTAATTAGGCTGGCCTCCTGAATGTCAGCCACAGCTTGTTTATTCTCATTATTTTATCATTTTAAAAAGCCTCTAGGTGATGAGACATGCAGTATAATTACTGTTATTAGCATACTAATTGGACGTCAAAATAGGCCAAGTTACAAGGTAGCCAACTGCAACATTTTCACATTAATCAAAAGCCAGGTCATGGGCAGATCATTGTTGTGTTGGGCAACTAATTGGGAGTAATTCCATAGCCTCCTTTTTCCTGGTCTTAAGGTTTCAGAGTATGAAGCCTAGGTCAACTGTGTCGGTGCGCTTGCAGTATTTGTAGTGCAGAGACATACCGCAGTTTTAAAATTGAATGAGGATGTTGTTCCGTCAAATTGTCAGTCATGAATGTTTTTTTCTGACGTTTTATGCGCGATTAAATAAGCGTACTGTTCTTTTTCTCCACCATAACGGTTGTAGCTCCAGATTGTCTTGGCCAGACCTCAGCCTCTGCTGTTTGAAATGCACAAAAGGGAATTCTCATGGGGTTTGGAGGAGCATGATCCAATGGGCATGGGGTTGCCGATAGGAAACTGATAGGGCCAGCTTTGTCTCATCTGGAGAGTGTCCACAAACCTCTCTTTTATGAAAACACATTTTCTTTCTCCACACCACGCAATTTGCATATGAAAGCCCAGGACAGATCTAGACCCACTGGTCTCAATGGGGCTAACTTAAGACAGTGTCAACACTGAGACGGGGGCAAAACAAAGGGGGGATTTCACCCCACCCCTTCCCTCGCCTGTCTCACTGCCTGTTCTCTGTCAAGCCTGCATCTGAGCTCTCCTTTTCTCTCTCCCAAATGGATTCAAATGCTTGAATAAAAACGAGCTTTCAAATCACCGCGCAAGAGGAAGATTGGCAGGTAGGGTAGCCTAGAGAAAGCAACATGTCTTTATTTGACTGTTTTTTGCCTTCCTTTAATTGAGTGCAGACATCAAAATTGTAGAAATGCGATTTGGTCAGTGGTACCTGATTACCGAAAAATGCATAGAAGTGATCAAGTCACAGTAATCCCAGCCCTAATGACAGCAAAGAGTGATGTTTTATGTCATGTTTGGGATTCGGTGCGGGTTAAATAAAAAATTTTCATGACAAAATTTTAAAGGAATTGCAGTATTTTGAAACACATGCATCTAATTTACTCACGTAAGTTTAATAACTGCCTATTATTAACTGTGTGTGTTCATAAATCGTACCAGTCCAGTGTATCCACACACACACACGCAGTGCTAATGTAGCAAGAGGGAAAGCTTCAAAGGCCTGGTACACTTCTTACAGATCAGTGGGGTACTGGTGAAGCAAGTGTAGGTTTGTGTGTGTCAGTGGGAGACCCTGTCTTTCATGTACAGTAGGGACTCCAACAGGGTGAGGAGGTCGACGTGTGTGTGTGCACATGCATTTGAGTGCAGTAAAGCAGGATCATCAAAGCAGGGCTTCTGTCAGTGCACTACTCCACATGTTTCCCTTCATGGAGGCTGGAAATGTACACACACCAGTAAAGCCCCTTTCTCACGACTGGTGACTGTCACACACAGGAATGTTTCAGACAGCCACTGTTTACCAACTTCACACAGGGAATGTCTTTAAGAAGCCTGGTGATGTACAAATGATTGTGTGTACACCGGGGGAAAAAAAAATTTAGTTAGTGTAATTAATATTTACAGCACAATGCCATATTTGTTTACAGTAATGTCATTGTGCTGCATTTTCTAAAATGTATTTTTGCACATACACATTGACAGCAAAACAACAGCATTAGAAATACAGGTTAAAACATAAGAAGGTTAAAATCTTAAGAAGAAATCTGTTGCTTAAATACGGGTTAACAGCTAGCAGGCTAACAGGCTCCTCTCAGGTTAGATATTTACCAAAGAATTCACTCAGAAATACAAAGAAAAATACAAAGTGTTTAAAAAAGCTGCTAAACTGTTAAACTCAAGTTGTACTAAGTAAGCATGATATTTGATTGAAGTGTCATATAACACTGTACAATACTGTAGAATTTGTTCACAGTGTATTTCCTGCACTTTCTTGGATTTGTGTCGCCAGAGCTGTATTATTTTCCAGCCTGATTAAATAGTTAATCCTAAAATAAAATTGTCAGTTCTCATTTTGATAAATGTGTTTTCCAGTAAGAATCAATTTCATGGACATCACTTGCAGTCCATGTGGTTTGCGAGTGTAAAGTGTAATGCAATCATTCTTTACCAGTTTAAGGATTTTCCCTACAACTTTTATTTTTTTAGGTTCTTTAAACTTTCTTTACACATTCACAGCTCATTTACCTCTTTTCTTTAGGAAACCTGTGGTGGTTCTTTTACAAAATAATGCAAAGAACCCTTCTTGCCCCCTCTGTATTCAAGAGCATTACAAACAATAGCACTGGAGATACTGGATTATACTGGAGATAAACAAGTACGGGAAAGCCTGAGAGTAAAGGTAGACATGAATTTAAATTCATACATTCATACACTTGAACATTCACAGCTTTTGCTCCAGACTCCAGTCCTTAAGGGCCTCGACACTGAAGACGTCAGAAAGTCTCATAAAGCACACCTGTTTCAACTCATCAGCTAATCAGCAGGCAGTCTTGGACTGAATAAAAAATTAGACATTAGAAACATTTCTGTCTGCAGTGTGTGGCTTGGAGGCAGCCCAGTTTGACAAATATTTATTTTAAAATATGTATATTAATAATGACCATCATTAGAGCTGTGTCACTGAATCTACATCCCTACTGGTTTCTGGCACTTGTGTCACAGGATTGCATCCAGTCAAGTAGAATTTATGTCTTACAATTTCTTTTTTTGTGTTATTTTCTTTTAATTTGGGTCTAAAAACACCTTACATTTTAAATTGCTTTGAATATACTTTCAATTTTAATTTCCCAGCATGTTCACTGTAGAGGACAACAGGACAATTTCCGTGTGAAACTGAATTTAGAAAATAAAAATAGTGATATTAACCCAAGAACACATTCAATTTGATCAAAACAATAAAATTCTATATCTCTTCTGTTGCTTGCAAGGACAACGAAACCTGTATTTTAGTTCAGCAGTGAATTATAAGTCCTAGAACCTCCTCTGGATAGTTTAGCTGTCATAGTCCTGGTTTTCTTTTCGGTTCTGCAGAGGAACATCTTGCATTTGCTGCTCCTCATGTATGTCTTGCCATTGCTGTCCTTGTTCCAGCATGCAATCCCTCACAGGAGCATCACTGGAAAGCCCAGGATCTCCTCTACAGAACACTATAGGGCTTGAGGGGATCTCCAGATACTTTTGGAAGATACAGGTGAACAGAATGTCTCAGGTCTCAGGAGGATATAATTATTTTAACATCAGTACTAGGATTCAACACAAAATATATGGATTCATCAGGGCTAGACACACAAAAACATGCACACAACTATCTTTACATTTGTGAGCTCCTGCTGGTTTGGGTTTCTTCTATCTCTTTATGCACCTTCTCTGAATCTGAATCATTGTGGACAAAATTATTGGTCCATTTTACTAATTGAACATTACAATGTTCTGTTACTCTTATTACACACCTGCAACTTTTTAAGCAATACCAGTCTATAATTTTCAACCATGTTTCTGGCACACAAGCCCAGTCTGGAATATAGTGGAGTGAAAAAAAGAGGTTTTATGTCATTTGGTGTGATGCCTTTGCAATAACCCAACAAGAGCAAAAATACCGGCTGGTGCTCGGACTGCACTGCTCTCGAGTGCAAGGAGAGTCAGGATGAAACGAAACAAAATTGCTGCCAGACCCTTCAGTCTAGAAAAGGCGCTCTCTGATGAAAGCAGAGAGATTACATTGGCCTAGTGGTAAACAATAATAATCATAGGAAAAGAAGTAGCAGCACTTCATTCAACAGGATAATAAATTAGGCCCAAAAAAGGCACACGGTCAACTGCGACAAGAATTTCACTCTAACCAGGGCAATCTGCCAGAGACTCAAAATGCGAACGCTGCCGTTACTGCAGCCGACAACAAAAGCCTTCTGTAATTTGAT
The DNA here is from genome assembly GCA_037974465.1 of Brachypetersius altus. Taxonomy (NCBI): domain Eukaryota; kingdom Metazoa; phylum Chordata; class Actinopteri; order Characiformes; family Alestidae; genus Brachypetersius; species Brachypetersius altus. Next base: position 17,354,229 of record JBBPDB010000032.1, on the reverse strand, counting down.
CTAGCCTCTTGCTAACCCATTAAAACAGCAACAGAATTCTATTGAAACTCAACACTACGTGAATATATTGTGTGCTTTTAAAAACAGTCTTGTTTCTGAAAATAGAAAATAATCTATAATCTATAAATATTATGTATGAAATAATATACAGTAACCCCCCAGTTTTATGTGAATCAGGAGTCGCGGATTCAGTCACACTAATCAAACTCAGTTTTATGCGGAAATCCCCAAAATAATGTGGAAACTGCAAATATCCTCCGACGTTTTTTGCTTTTTTGTGGCAATAAATATATTTTTTTCTGGATGTTTTCACACAAGGGGACCCGTTCACCTCGTAGCGGTGTCCCAATACTTTTTTCCTGCGACCTTCTGAGTTGCACATCTCGGCGGGGAAATCTCTGAGACACTTCAAACTCCACAGCTGAAGTGTTGTGTTGTTGACTGCAAAGAACAGAACACATCCCTACACTTTCTCCCAGACAGAGAGAACTGAAGAACTGAGTGGCTTTCATTTCATTTTTGATGGTCATGTCCCAACAATCGGTTTCATTTCACCTTAATAAGAAAATTCGAAGAAGCTAACTTTGAGTTGCATCTCTCGGTGGGAAAAGCACTCAGACGCCGTTGCGGTGTCCCAATAGTTTCGTTTTTCGGCGGGGAATTGAATTTAAAAGAGTTGAATACAGGTTTACCTTTCCATTTGGGGGCAGATTTAGGGTTTACACTATAAAAATAGGTATTTTAGGCTTTTTTCCAAAACACAACACATTTTTTCACTATACGCGGGCGCTCTTGGAAAAGTGGGGGATTACTGTATTTCTATTTGAACAGCAGCACAAAACAAACACAATACAACCTTTTAAAGGGTTAACAGAACCAAATGTCTTGTCTTAAGCAAGAAAAGTCACAAGATTCAATGCATAAAATCTTCGGCGGCGTTCGCACCGTCTCTGGAGTGGCAATATTTAATCAGCCCTGATGTACGATGGCCTCTTCGAACAACGAGGCCTGACTAGCTCCTCCAATTAGGCCAGCTTTCCCCACAGCGTGAGGACAGGCGGACTCTCCTCTCCGCCGCCGAACGCTTGTGATGATGAATTCTAATGCCACTCGCTTGCACCCATTCGTGTTCCAGAAGACACGAGTATGAACAAGCTTTATAAATATGCAGCACACGGTGTTGCCTTACTATTGACTAAACGTCTCGGCAGCTGGGCTGGATGTTGCTGTACTGTACACCGCGGCAGAACCAGGACTAGAGCAGCACATTTGCTGGGAGATGAGTCACAGGTGTGGATCATTTAGAAGCTGTAATTAGGTCAGGCTTGTTGTTGGAACACGCTGCTTTAAAAGAGGCCGAGGCCCCTGCACACGTCTACCCACATTCTGTCTCCCCCTGTCCACAATACAGCATTCAGAGTCACTGCAGAGTTTTTCTTCTTTTGGACAAATGAGACAATATTTTCCTAAAAACGAATATTTTTTTCTTAAATACGGAAGTCCACTCACGCCTTGTTCTAATTTTTTTGTGGAACTGGGTTTAAGTCATTATCACTATGTATGTTATTATCTTACTATCATGCATTTTTCTTTAGCAGATGCTAAATCATTCGCACTCTATTACTGTTACCACCTTATTATGGTCTATAGTCTCACCATGTGACGTTGTTTTAATAGGTGCTAAACAAGTACTTTATGTGGAATCTCTCATTATTATGCGTAATAGTCTTACCCTGTGAATATCAGGGCTTATGTCAGTATTATTTACACATTACTGATCTGTGAAAAAGTATTAATACCCCAGTATTTGTGTTTATAGTGTATTTCACACCGAGGTTTTCCGCAGATTTTTAAATTGATTTATTTAGGCTGTATATTTTATAGTGTTCTTGTCATTTCCTCTGGCATCAGCACAGTATTCAGACTCAGATTTTGGTGAGTATCTGACAAGGCTGATGACCTATTTCTCAGGGTTTGTTTACTCAATTTAGTTTTAGATTCGATTACATCACCGGTCCTTGAGGTCTGAACTGGTGAATTTTAAACCCAAACCCACTCATGCTGACAGAGAGGGGAGGCCTCACACACCCCAGACCTCCACGAGCTAAAGTTCCACCAGCGACTGCAGCTAACCACAGAAATCTGCGACACACCATGGGCGAACCCAACACCACCACCAAAACAGGAAGGGGGGCGAGAGTGTGAGAGAGAGAGAGACACAGAATGAGAGAGTGAGAGAGAGAGAGAGACACACACAGAGAGAGAGAGAGAGAGAGAGAGAGAGAGAGAGAGAGAGAGAGACACACACACACACAGAGAGAGAGAGAGAGAGAGAGAGAGAGAGAGAGAGAGAGAGAGAGAGAGAGAGAGAGAGAGA
>JBBPDB010000032.1:17276080-17288103 GCA_037974465.1 Brachypetersius altus | reverse complement strand
TGCATCTGAAACGGCTCCGCTAGCTAACATGGCTAACGCTAGCACTGCAGGGAGTCGTCCTGCCGTGGCTTAAACTGATCCACTCTCAGTTCTACACTTAAATTCACCAGAAAATTCAAGGCATCAGTCTTTAGTTTAGTTTAGTTTAATTGTGGTGTTGACTGTTAATGTTACAGAGAACTTTAAAAGAAGTCTCTCAGTGTTGGACACTTGTGTTCCTCCGCTGTGTGTGTGCGACGTCATCAAACGACTCGTCGACTCGACTTAGACTTTGACTTTGCTGACAGACTAGACGACTTGAAAAAATCTTGGGTTGTTAATGCCGTACTGCACCGGCAAACGTGCCTACAACGGGCACGGGAGCATCAGAAATGCACCACGGCCGGATTTGTGCGCATGACTTACCTAAGGAAGAGACAGCACCAGGATGCACTATGGGTTCCCCAAATTCCCCTCATCTCAAGTCAACTGAACATCTAAGAGATGTGATGGACTAACCGGTCTGATCCAAGGAGGCCAGATCTCACAACTAACAGGACTATAGGTCTATAATCTGCTACTAACGTCTTGGTGCCAGATCCCAGAGCACACCTAGTGGAGTCCATGCTTTACCTGATCAGAGCTGTTCTGGCAGCATGAAGGGGATGCTCACAAGTTTAGCAAGGCGGTTCATGTTATGGCTGATCAAAGTATATAAATGAATCATGTTACCAAATCTATGAGGCTGATGCTATAAAGTGTTCATTTAATTTGTTAGGCAGCTAATGCTATTAGTGTTATTATAGTACTCAGTTCAAGAAAATCTTTGCTTCACTTGTCTCTACACAAACATTCAGTGTAACTTCAGTCATTTTCTGTGTGTTTAGTGCACACAATAGTGCAGTATAATATGTAATAGCATACAACCTAATATTTACTTTAAAGCACTTTATGCTGTTTAGCTGTAAAATTCTATCTATTCTGAATGTATTACTGTCTAAGATTATATTAAACTTAATAGTAGTCCATTCATCCTATGTACTAGGACTCATGTACTACATACACCCTTAAAAGGGATTCCTTGGTATAGCATTTTATATATGAGTCACATCTATATATAAAACTATGAGTCAAAGAACTATTTGAATGCTTAAATGGTTCTCTGCTAAGATGGTGAAACGTATAAAAGAAATTGTTAACATATAGCTTCTAATTAACGTTTAGTTCTGTATTCTTTTCTAAAACGTCACCTCATGCACTATTTAGAAGGATTTTAATTGAAATGGTTTGTAAAAATTTTCTGACGCATTAGACAAATAAGGAGTTGTTTAATATGAGTATGTATTTACTAACATGCTCAGATACTGCATATATGGCTGGATATTATTGGCTGTGGACTATTAGAACCGCAGTGACACTGATGTGTCTCCAGCAGCACTACTCTGCTGAGAATGACCCACAACCCAAATAATAAACTTATAGACTGCAGTCTGTGACTGTAAACTCCAAACGGCAGATTGGAAACTCCAAACTGCTGCTCTATGGCCAACAGAGATAATAATAATACAATTTATTTATAAGCGCCTTTCACAACACTCCGACACCGTACAATTTTACAAAAGAACACGCAATAAAAAGCAAACAGTAAAAATACTACAGGGCAAAGGAGAATAAATAGAATATGCCATTTTAAACAAGTGCATCATGAGTTTGGACTTAAACACATAAAAACAATTAATATTTCTAATGTCTGGGGTAAAGAATTCCAGAGCTTGGGGGCATCACAGCAAACGCCCTCCATAGTGACCAGACCAGCAGAGGGGACAGAAAGATGGATAGAAGAATGAGATCTGAGGGAGTGAGAGGGAGTGGCAGGGTGAATAAGGTCAGATATGGAGCAAGCTTATGGATGGCCTTAAATGTATAGAAAAGAATTTTATAACTGGAAGCCAGTGTAGCTGCTGCAGAACAGGGGAGATGTGATGAGTAGAAGAGGCTCTAGTGATTATATGAGCAGCAGAATTTTGAACAAGTTGAAGCTCATGGAGAGATTTCTCAAAAAGAAGAGTGTTACAGTAGTCAGTTCGTGAAATGGGGCTGATAAAATGGACAATGAGTGTTGATACACGGCAGCAGCTCATTGGTGTATACTGTCCCTCTTATTTACACCAGTGACACCAAAGGAATAGTTTGAAAACAGCAATGCACAGCCACCGCCCAACCTCTGTCTATAAAGTCTTATGTATGTGCAGCAATCATTGTATCATGTGCAATTACACTTTGAAACTTGCTAATAAGGAAGTTACGGGTGAACTCAAGCACACACAGAAACCACCAAGTCGTTTCACTTGTATCTGCACACAACTGTAAGACGGAACCCACTTAAACGCAGCAGCCTTATCTTCGCTTTTGTTTTGTAAATGAAGTCTGAGGGCAGCTAAAGAGCTGTTTCAGCAAACTTCAGGCTTGAAGTGTAGAAGACGTTTAAACCTCGGGCCTTCAGATGAATGCAGACACACATGCATTCTACAGGCAAAATGCAGCTAAAGTGCATCATAAGAAACCCATGCCGTGTTCTCCACACTCCTATTTACTTATTATCTCCATGTTTTGACATCTGAGCTCCCAAAAACTCCCAAAGGTGTCCTCAGCCAGAGTTCTGGGAAGGTGTGTCTTGGTGTTACATAACTTCGGTCCTCTAAGCATAGCATCATCAGTTAAACTTACCAAATTAGGAGGGGCCAGCTCAAGTCCCATCTGCATATTGCTGCTTTGGAAGGGATCAGAGAAAGTGATGTGTTTGATAAAAGCCAGCACCCTTTCTCTGGCGTTTTAAATGGGAAAAACTAAGGCCAAAGTTAAGTTAGTTTTTAAAAAAAAAAACCCAAAAAAAACATTTTCTCTGTACATTTTCTGTACTTATTTCCTCAACTTCTGTCTTGGGTCTGCATGACAATGACAGACAGATACAGGAAACAGACTCATCACTTCGTGCAACAGCAACAAAAAAACAACTTGCAATGTTCAATGCCATATTTAGAGCTAATCGTTGAGGGAAGGGGAAAGCCTAGTCGTGTTGGAAACCCTCCAGGATGGAGCATCCTAGTCTGCTTTTCTCTCTCCTGAAACCTTTATTCTTGCTCGGAGAGGAATGTGAGAATAACCTCCCGGCGACATCCTGTGCCAGTTCATAAAAAAGCAAAGCAGCTTGTTCGTACAGCCCCCACGGAGCATTCTGACCTGTAGTCCGGCTTAAAACCCCAGCATAAATTGCTAAAAAAGACCAAAGTTCTTCCCTGAATCATTAGCATCTCACGGTTTTGTGTGTAAGCCGTTCGGCGGTGATCTTACCGAGGTGGATCCAGACGACGACGCGATGTAAACTTTGATCACCATGTTCTCCAAATCCTTGCGAGACAGAGGAAAGCGTTAAATCCACGGCAGGCTGGCGAAATGACGCAGAGAGAGAGAGATTGCTTGTCCACTTTCCTCTGGTTAAACTGGCAGGCTGGTGGCCTCACAGCCTCAGAAGTCTGCAAGTCTGTGCAGATTGCTCAGTCCTCCCCGTCTCTTGATGGACTTCACAGCTTCCCCGCCTCCTTTCTCCACATTACCCCTCCTCTATGAGATAACTACACTATTATGGGGCGAAAATAATGCATTTAAATATATATATAATGCACAGTTTTGGATCTAATCTGCAGAACACAATAAATAAGTAAATAAATAAATGCCTCTATCTGACATATGCAAGAACTGACTGCATGCAAGTCTACAGTACGAGCTCCTTTATGCCGTTTATACTGTTTTTTTTCAGTGTTTTTTTCCCGTAGGAACACCAGTTAGTTTCATTTACTTTGAGCAATATCCTCCCCCATTTTATGGTAGAAACGCTTTAAAATAACACCATATTCTCTGTTCTTTTTTCAATCAGCACATCTGTTTCAGCCTAAAACGTACATATGGACAAAGGTATTTCAACACATCTTAATGACTGAATTCAGCTCCCTCCTTACTTCCAGTGAAGGACAATCGTAATGCTTCAGCATACCAAGACATTTGGGACAACGCCATGCTTCCACCTTTGTGGACCCAGAAGAACCTTTTCTGTTCTAGCATCACGGTTCCCCAGTGCACAAAGCACGGGGCCGTGAAGACATGGCTGTATGAGTTAAATGTGGAAGAACTTGACTGGCCCACACAGAGCCCTGATCTCAACCTCATCCAACAACTGGAACGGAGATAGCGAGCCAGGGCTTCTCGTCCAACATCAGTGCCTGGTCTCATACATGCCCTACAGAATGAATGGGTACAAATACCCACAGAAACTTTCCAAAATCTTGTGGAAAGCATTTTAAGAAGCGTGGAAGCTGTTATAGCTGCAAAGGCTAGCGGGCAAGTCTACGTTTAAGTCTATGTCTTTGAATACCATATCATTCAAGTCATTGTTGGTGTAATGGTCAAACGTCCCAATACTTTTGTTCATGTAGCGCATTCTCTAAAGCTGCTCTAATGGCTTCCCAGAGCCTTCACTTGTTAAGGAGAGCGAATGATGCCACCTGCAGGCGCCTTCCCGGCTCAGGGCACAATGGAGGCTCATTTTTTTGCAGTGAATTTGGCTAAAAAATCGAAAGACCGGTGAGAATGCACCGGGCAAGGAGGGCGCCATTTTGGACCTGGGTTGAATATAAAGCACGACATAAACCTTGAAGACTTGACACTAAATGGCCTTTAAATTCACGCTGCGAGCATTTAAGTGCCTCCTCGGCGTAAAATACTTTGTGAAGAAATGTAATGTCCCCATTTCGAGCCATTAAACCGAAAAAATACGCCTATTTTGATTGGTTTTGTGACTTTTTTCCTCCCCTGTTAAGCGCGACAAGCATTTGGCGCGTACGACAAAAACCGGCTTGGTGATTCTTCTTCATTCGCAGCTCCCAGCTCTGCGCTCTGATTGGTCGAGCGGGACGTCAATCACGTCTTAGCCGCACCCCTCCCCCCATTCAGCCACTAGCTTTAATGCTCCTGTGTGTTTACTACTGTATTTAGGATAAGGAGACGGTCACGTATATGCTGTGAAGTCGTCAAATCAAACTCGCTTTTTAAGTAGTATTTTGCAAAGAAATCCTCACTTTTCAGGAATCCAGCATGCCCAAAAGAAAGGTATGTAAACCCCTGTTTGTGCAGATAGTTCCACTATGAAATCAGAGAAGCAGTTAGCCATTGATAGCTCGCTGTTTATTGTACACGGAGATTTTTTTATTTGTTTCCTTTTTTCGTCCTTTTTAAGTACTTTCGTCTAATTTGGGATTATGTTGCGCTTCAGACGACTTTCATTTGCATTGTTATTTTTTCCCACCTAAAAAGTGCACATGTACTCCGCCTCTCCAAGCAGTCTTGGTCGGTGGAGTCTGAAATCTACCTCTGGTCTCCATGCTGGTGAGCTTCAAGCAGCCATGCTTTACAGCTCCCCAACTAGTCACTGTGAAGATGACCTGGAACAAACGCCTTTTTTATCGTCGTAAGTGCTCAGAGAGGGGCCAACGGTAATTGAAAAAATGACAAAGGAAATGTTTTTTCCATCGACCGCATCGTGTTGTACTCTCATTGCGTCAAAAACATATATTTATCGTTTTTTCTCTTTGTTCGTGCTGCCAGATGGTTGCAGTGGCGCCCAGTTTACAGCAGATGGCGCTGCGGTTGTTTAAGTCGGCCCCTCCCCCTCTCTCACGTCTCCCGCCCTGATTTTTTTTTGTTGAATTTCTGCAAGGGTTGGTTGTCCAGATTTGGCAGGGGGGCGTAAGGGGGCTCGTAAGGGGTGTTAGAGATGTCACACTTCCATTGTGCACTAGATCCAGCTCAAAATCCAGCTCTGGAACCAGTTTGAGACCTTTGCTGGATTCAGACCTCTCTGATTTCTCCCAGTTGGAACCAGTGAAAGTTTTTCTTGCAATGTAATATTGGACAATGATGTTCATTATAATGACTTATGACTGCCTTATGAACCTTTCAATAACAGGGAGCTGAGGGTGATGCCAAGGAGGAGGTATTTATTCCTTTATTTATTTATTTTGAACTTATTTACTTGCATTCTACTTTTTTTCTAGGTACATTTATTTAAGTTTTTCACGATTTTTTCCCTGACGTATTCTCTCTTTGCAGCCTCAGAGGAGATCTGCACGGTTATCTGCAGTAAGTAGCTAATAACATTGTGTTGTGCATGCACAGGTTTTTGTATACGTTTCTATACGTGACATAACTAGCATTTTTCTTCGTATCATAACTCTTCCATCTGTTTTTGATTTCTTTTTACTTTAGAGTGGTTTTCATGCATTATTACATTTTCAGTAGATAATTTGAAAGTTAACTTGTTGTCTTATTCGCAGCGACCGGCTCCTCCCAAGCCTGAACCCAAACCAAAAAAGACAGCAAAGGTAAATATAACAAGACAGCTCACATATCATTATTACAAACGTATGCTCAGTGTATGTCTCACAAAAATCTCAAATTAGGAATTATTGTAGAGGTAGAGCAGGCCTTTGATGGACAAGTGGTAAAAATCATTGTCTTAAAAAAACTGAGGTAATTATATGTGCAGAACCTGGCTATGAACACAGTAAACAAAAGTTAACAAATTAATCAGAACTTTGCTTATATATTCACACTTTTTTTGCACGAAATGGCATAAGTGTGCAGGCTGCGCAGTTACATGACTCCATTTAATATATTGTTTCAACAATCCTAGCCTGTAGTACTACTTTGATTATTAAGGCAGGCTAAGGAAAAATACAAGCTTACACTCGATCAATTAAACCATAATGCATATTATTTAGTTACTAGTCTTGAGATTTATTATTCATTTAAGTGTTAGTCACAGTGAAACTAAAAGGCACGTTATTTTATGAGAAACCGCCATAGTGTGGTTCCAAAAATGGACCCTGAGCGTTTAGGGACTTTAAGTTAGGTCTTAAACACTGTTGAAATGCAAGACATGTTTCATATTGAGTGTTGAATCATTGCTTTAGGTTTGTCAGATCAGTATGTGTTAACAAGTTTATGCCTGTAACTGAATCCTCTGTTTTGTGAATGTCCCTGACAGAAAGACAAAGTGGTAAAAGACAAGAAAGAGGACAAAAAGAGCAAGGCAAAGGCCAAGGAGTCCACAGAGCCAGAGGCCAATGACGAGAATCACTCAGAAAATGGAGAAGCCAAAACCAACGCGGTATGTATGTTTATATGTGTGTGTATATATATATATATATATCAGTATGTCAGTATTGTGATCTTTAGTAAGATCCAGACTGATCCAGGTGATATCTTCACTACATACTTTATCCCATTGTTAGATACCTGGTTAAGCTCATCCACTAATTACTATGTTATTGTAAGCTGAATTTTATATATTAGCACCAGGTGAACACAACTTTGCATGGGCCCTCTGTTAATGAATAGCTACTGATAAAAATGCACATACATTACATGGAAAAATCCCTAAAAATCCTGCTGGGATAAAAATCTGTGTTTTTGCGTTCAGACACACAGCTGGTAGTAAACTTGTGTTATTAATGTGTTGTTACTGTGTAAATAACAGATGTACACCCTAATATTTCATGGTCGAGTTACTTTAAAGATACTGTTTATGGTCTTTAGTAAGTTACACTTGTCTCTAGAACTACTTTACGGGATAAACTGTTATCACAGACACTGTGAACTGATCCTGTAGAGGTGCCTGCAGACGTATGATTGAGTGTTTCTTCTCTGTCTTCAGGTGGAGGAGACTCCTGAAGACACCAAGGAGGAAGCAAAATCTGAGTAGCACCACTGCCTCCCATCAGCCTTCTCTTCCTGCCCCCCTCCTCCGGCCCCCTTTTCTCTTTTTCTCCCAAAATGCTCCTGGTCTCATGTTATTGCCCCTCTCTTCCAGGCATATTGTTAACAGAGGAATATTTTTATCAATGATTTTATAAGTATCAGTACAGATTTTTAGCACAAACGTAAAAGCTAAACGCGGAGCACCTTGCAGACGTGCAGTGGTCATATCAAATATCTGCAAGATGAACATACTAAAAAAAAAAAGATCTTTTTTTTAAATGGCATTTCATGAGTGTCGATAGGTTGTTGGGTCTAGTAAGAGCATACCTGCTACAATCTGAGTGTTGTCCTGTTTTCTACTCGCCCTCTCCTCCCTCTATCTGAACTATATTAGCATATAACGAGTGATTTTTTTGTTTCTTTTTTACCTTACGTATGTGCAGTGAGTCCTCCTTCCTTTTGTTTCTTGTACTAGATTTTTTTTTTTTTTCTTCATTTCAATGTATTGTTCATAAGACAGAGGAATACCAAGAAAAACATCTGAAAACATTCCGGGGCAGAGTTACATGGGCTATCTTTATTTCAACGTACCTGCAGTTAAAAAAAAATGTGGAAAAAAACGAAAAATATTTTGTTTAAATTGAAAAAAAAAAAATTAAAAATCAAGAGCAGCTCATCCAAGGCTATGCTGTTATAAGGTTTTCTAAACTACGACATTTTTTAGGATGAAATTCTAACCTTTATTGACGTGCGCAGGTGTCCATGTACCCTATCTAATGTTCTGGATGTCTCTTAATAAAGAAAATCACAGAATTTTCCTCACATTGCTTTTTGGTGCTTATGTCTGTTTAGTTATTCATACTTTCATCAAAGTCGACCAGAAAAAATAAGAATGCCTTTTAAATGACATGGTGTGATGAATTGTGACCTGATCTGGCAAAATGAGTTGCAGTGTCCCACAATTCAAAACTGAGCTTAATTGAAAAAATAAGCTTTAAAATGATATCTTGGTCAAAGCTGTATCTTAAACGGTTGTCAAGTTACAGTCGTTTGAATTGTGGTCTTGCAGCACCGTTTTCCAACTGAAAAACTGAGAAAATCGCATTTAACTTTTTGTCAGTTTTTTGTTTATCTTTAACAATCCATAGCATCCAAAGAGATGCACCCAGCATTCAACAACATTTTACTACAGACATTTAGATACTTAGAAAAATATATAATATCAGATGGAATTATTTCAAAATATTTATTAAATACTTCAAATAATTCATATTTTTGTAAGATTTGAGAGCTGCAGCTCAGATTAAACAGCCATTTAAGTACATTTTTCACAATTATTTCTATGATGAAACTTTGGGAGATTAATTTTGAAGACATTTTCTTTCATATAAGACCAAAAAAGAAAAATTTATAGTCTTGATGTTTTTCAACATAATCGGCCCGTATCTCAATAAATAGAACGCCGACTTCCGACTCATTACGGCAGATCGGGTCACAATTGTGCTTTAAATCAGACTGTGCATTTATTAACAGGGGCAGGTTTGATTTCAAGCTCACTAACAATTTGGCCTCTCGACATTTTTGTACACGACAAAAATCTGTGGTTTAATTATATACTGATGTTCTCACTACACTGTTGAAGTGCCGGACAGTTTCTGATGTTTGTTAGTGAAATCATTTGAAATGAATAGACATTGACCTTCTTTTGCTGAGCTGAGACCAGTTTGGTTGTGGATCTGTATGAAAGGGGACCTGAGAAACTTGCTGGTGAAAAATGTTATCAGGTAGAAACTGAAAGGTTGAGATCAGGCAGGGTTCCTTCACCTTCCTGTCCAACGTAATTTCCTGGGTACGGCTGCGTCTCGGCCCATTGTCCTGGTATAATGCGCTCTTTGATAGGGCCGTTCTGCTCCTGATAGCGGTCAGCTTGCCTGTCACTGGGCAGCGCAAGTGTGACATTATGTGCGTAAAATGCATGACCTCATCCTGCTCTGACTCGTTTCTTTATAACCCGCAAAAAAGGAAAACCTACGCCAGGCAACTGACCCTCTGAGCAAAAAGCCTGGTTTTGTCACAAGTACTGACTTCTGCTCTGTTGTGATTCGACCTGACAACGAGGTCAAGCTGCTCAGAGTGCTCTGAAACAAACGTTGTGGTTTATTTAACATTAGTTGACAAAGTTTTGGTGGTGTGAGATTGATACTCAAAACAGCTGTGATTGAAAAACCTGCCTGTTGATTTTTGGGATGAGAATTGGTTTAAGACCTTGTTTGGAACATAAATTCCATATTCTTTAGGCTCAGGTGTTCTCATCCAACATCAGTGCCTGACCTCATAAATGCTCTACAGAATGAACGAGCACAAATTCCCACAGGAACTCCAAAACTGTGTGGAAAGCCTTCCAATAAGAGTAGAAGCTGATATAGCTGCAAAGAGGAGAGGGTGGGTGTCAATTCCATACTAAAGAATACAGTGTCATTACAGTCCCTGTCGGTGTAATGGTCAGGCGTCCCAATACTTTTGTCCATATAGTGTATGTTTGAGTCTAAGAATTTTGAGTGACTATTTTTGAGTGTAAATTATGGGACGTATCGAGATCAATTTGAAAAATACTGAAGAACTTCTTTAATTCTCTGAGGATTTGTCACCTCTAGCCAAGACTTGGCATCAGGCATCAGGTACTTTTCTATGGATATTTTAGTTGTGCAAGTGCAGTTGAATGGCATAACAGGGCATATTCAGTTACCTACCCTGTGCAGGCAGAATGGTCACCCAGTGAAAAGGGGCATGGCCTCAGACAGCTGGGAGGAGGTGCAAAGGCCAAAGGCCAGGTTAATATGATTTGTAGTCACAAAGGTGAGCAGACAGATGCCTTAACAGATGTCTGAGTACAGATTACACTGCCCTCCTGCACCACAGCACTGTCTGATCAACAGGGAAAACATACGGTCGTAGTTCAGATATCACTGATTTAAAATCAAGTTCAGATTTCACTGATTTTCATGTTCTTTGCTCCATAAATCTGGTAAACCCCAGTTTACACCAGGCTGGTAGATGAATACCTGTGTGGACGTCTACGCCCCAATAATAGAGCACAGATGCTTTGCTTTTTATATGAAGGAAAATATGCAATCAAAACATGAAAAAAATAAGATGAACTGTGTTTTTTTGTGTGCAATTTGTTTTATTGGCCTGAATGTCAATCATTTTTTGTCCAATTACAAAGCAGGGCGTTTTGTTTCAGCTATATGAGAGGACAATATGAACTTTGAAAATGAAACATTTGATTGTTGTTAGAAACTATTAATAAGAAGATGTGACAAGAGGAGCAGTTTCCTCTAGTAATTCTTTAACTTGGGGAGTATTACAGGACATTGTGAGCTTCATAAATGTCCCTCTGTAATGTCCATCAGCCATGGGCGTTGAAACCATTATAGCAAGGGGGGTGTGCCCCCCCCCCCCTTTTCACACAGCAAAACCCCTTTAATATGTTCATATTATACTACCATATCCATGTTATGTCCACAAATGATGAAAGAGGACAGTCTATGTAAACAAATACACAGGGCCCTTTAATATTTTAACTGTTATGAAGTGAGGGCCAAAAATGGCGGACCAGAGACGACAGACCACAGACACTTAAAAAGATGAGAGAGGCCTGTAATTTTCACCACAGGTTTACCTCAACTATGAGAGACAAAATGAGAATAAAAAAATCCAGAACATCACATTGTCTGATTTTTAAAGAATTTATTTGCAAATTATGGTGGAAAATAAGTATTTGGTCAAATACAAAAGTTCATCTCAATACTTTGTTATAGACCCTTTGTTGGCAATGACAGAGGCCAAACGTTTTCTGTAAGTCTTCACAAGGTTCACACTGCTGCTGGTGTTTCGGCCCATTCCTCCGTGCAGATCTCCTCTAGAGCAGTGATGTTTTGGGGCTGTCACTCCCTCCAAAGGTTTTCTATGGGGTTGAGCTCTGGAGACTGGCTCGGCCGCTCCAGGAGCCTGAAACGCTTCTTACGAAGCCCCTCCTCCGTTGCCTGGGCGATGTGTGTTTGGGATCAGTGTCGTGCTGAAAGACCACGGTTCATCTTCAGTGCCGTCGCTGATGGAAGGGGGTTCTCACTCAGAATCTGACGATACATGCCCCATTTACATTTACATTTAGGGCATTTAGCAGACGCTCTTATCCAGAGCGACGTACATCAGTGCTTAAGAATTCCACA
>JBBPDB010000032.1:17212024-17249562 GCA_037974465.1 Brachypetersius altus | reverse complement strand
GCAGGAGACACTACACACAGATCTGAGATCAGTATAGAACTAGCTTCATCACAAACACTGTACCTGCAGGAAACACTGTGTATGCATGCAGTGCAAGTTAAAATCACCACAGCTCTCAGAATTGTATTATATCATATGGGCTGGTGATACTGAAACATTTCACATCCATTTGAGTCATTTGTCACTTTCTGTATATCATTTTATTCAAAGTTGTCCTGATTTGTTTTCTGTCATTTGCAGAACATTTACAGATTTTTATTTGTTTGAAATTAGTAACCTTAAATGTAGTAGTACCCTGACGTTTGAGCAGCAACCTTGGCTTTTTCATAATCTAAACTCATTATCAATACATGATTCATTACAAGCCTCTTCTAAGTGGGGCATGCTATCCCCCAACCTCCATCATTTTCCTGACAAACATCAGGCCACTGTAACTTATTAATATAAAAAAATGAGTCAGCAATAAATCTTTTATATGGCCTGCAGTAAACAATCCTAATTGCTTGGTCATTCTTGTGAAAGCAATCAAATTATGATTGTTGGTCGTGGGTGTGGCCTAGTGGGTAGGATACTTGCCTTTAGATGAGTTCCTGAGCAAGACCCTTAAACCTAAGTTGTTCCAGGGAGAGACTGTCCCCTGTAGGTAGGGAATGGAAGTCGCTTTGGATAAAAGCGTGTGTTAAATGTCGTAAATGTAAAGTATGTCCACTGGATCCCACTGATACTGATACTGCTTGTGAACAGAGGTGATCAGTACAGGTTAAATTATAAACCTGGTTAAATTATAAACATTGGTCAACAACCGATGGTTGATGAAATTCTTGCTTGTTGAGTCTCAGACTGCATAAGATTACAAGCATCAATCCCAGAAACCAGCCTCTTATGTAATGGACAAATGTAAAAAAAAAAATTCAATATTCAAGATGCAAAGACGGAAGATATCTTAAAGTTCAATGGAAATGACTTGCAGGTGAATCTGTAGCTGTATTAAGTCATTTCTGATGATATCTCTCTGTAGTGCCACTGAAATGTTTTCCTGAATGCAGATTGCATCTCCACCACCGTATCTGTGCCTGTCTCTTCTGTATATAAAATATCTGCCTACTGCCAGTTCAGGATCCTTAAAAGTAAAACATGATTATTATTTGAGATGCAAATCCTGCTAATGTTGTGTACCTTATTTCTGAGGCTTTTTTAAATAAGTGGATACTTTTTTTGCTAAACATAGATGTAGTTTTCTTATCTAAACGCATGAACAAAATCAGTGACTCAAAATAAAACACAATCCTTTCAGAAGAAAACCTTTGCCCACAGGTGCATTAAGCCTGTGGTTGCATCTGTCCACCCCTGGGCAAGAAAACTATTATCGCCTTTTTCAACACTTTCCTCTTCAGTCATTCCGCTTCTGGGAAGTCTTTATTTTATAAATGTTTGTGCCCTTTCATTTCTATGCAGGACAGAAGATGCTGTTTGTTTAAACAGCATACGAGTTTACCACGGTTTTCCTAAGCGCCTGGTTGTGGCCAGTTTTCTGCACGAGTACGTTTTCGTATTTGTCTAGTCTCGCATTGCTCAACAGCTTTTGTCGAACCTTCACCTCGAATTCACTCCAGTTCTCTCTTTTGTTGTCAACAATGCCATTAATGCAAATGCCTGTCCTGCACTGATTCAAAAACGACCACTGAAAATCAGTCCAGGATAAAGTCAAAAGTCTTTGTTTTCATTTCTCCTTGTTTTCCCTTCATGTCCTGAGTGAATTCCAAGCAGCTCCAGCACGTCTTTAAAAATGTCCTCCAGCCTTTGGTTAGTATCTTCCACGATCAGCTGAATCACATATCGAATGTTTTTTTCTATAGATTCAAAAACCCCTGAATTCCTCTTACAGAGGGAAACTTTAGCGAGTTTAGGAGGAATTCTCTTTTTAACCAATGTTTTAAATTATTATTTGATTGTTGCTGTCTTTTAATAATTAATGTTGTACTAGATTTTTAATGTCATTTTCTGTCTGTATGCACTTTTACATTTTTTTGGTAAAATGCAATATAAATAAAATGGATGATGATTATTATTATTATTATTATTATTATTATTATTATTATTATTATTGTTATTACCAAAACTTGACAGATGTTGGAAATGTCGATATCTGGTCAGGCCTGTTTATAAGAAGTCTAGTAGACCTAGAAATCCGACAACCTGGACCACAACCACAAACTCAACCAATATTGAAATATTGTTCTCAATATTTAGAGGAAATATGGATCACCCCGATTTCATAACTCTTCACAAATGGTTTCTGGCCACAGCTGTTGACTGGATGTTTTCGGTTGGGGGACTGCTTTCTGGGGCTCCGGCAGCACTTGTGTAGCACACACACTACCATATCTGTGTCAGTACTACGTTTAGAAGCACCCACCATCCAAATAATGTCCGGTTAACAGTTGCCCTGTGGTTAGAAACTAATAAATTATTATTAGAGTGCTAATAAACTGAGAAACAAGTGAGCCTTAGCCTTTAAGTGCAAACCTGTAAAGTGGAGTCGGAACTCCTAAAGGGACCAGCGAGTGGAAGTGCGAGGCAGGGCTACGGTGTAATTTGTAATAAAGTGGACAGTGAGTGAAGGCTGAAGGCAAAATTGCTTCACAATTACAGACAGGTTTATTCTCATCGCTTGCTCTTAAAAGTGCTCCCTCTACTGGAGGATTCCACTAATCACATAGGATACAGAATAACCACAGCTGAGCGATCAGGTGGACTGCAACACTCCTCACAGGTTGTACCGTATCATTTGCTCCTTTAAAGGCTCAAATCATTCAGTGTTCATCATATTTAGCTTAAAAACTGAAGATTTGTTCAAATTATCTTCTGCTTTACTTTCAGTTTATGGGTCCGAAAATAATTTTTAAAAATGCAGCACTAGAGTGATTGTTTCTTGAACCCAAATCTGTATCAAAGTTCTTAAAATATTTGTGCATTAGAATGGATTTTCATTTAACTCTTTATGCTCTTGCATGTTTTAAAAAAGATGTACTTTAAATGATGCCAGAGCATAACCACGTTTAATAAAGATGTTTTTTACATAATGTAAAAGTAAATTACTAATTTAGGGATTCTTTTTAGAATTTTTACATCAATTCTTTCTCACATGCTCTAACAAAACAGGGTTCTTTAAAGAACTACGCATTCAAAGATAATTCAGAGAACGAAAACTGGCTCTTCTATGGCAATGCTTCTATCGAATGCTTTATGAAAGTACTCTTATAGACTGAAAGAACTCAAAACCTTTGTTTTAGGTGTGCGGGAGAAAAAGAAATCACAGGACAGAGTGGTTAAGTAGATCTATATATTTTTTTATTAAAGGTGCATAAACAAGCCATATTACTAGAAGAACTACAGAACCAACATCAACACGACCAGCACTAGAGGAGGGCAAGGAAAAAACACACACCTGAAATAATGAGGAAAAGCCACAGCTTCATTCCAGAGAAGGTTCCTCCTCCTTCTCTCTCTCTCTCTCTCTCTTTCTCTTGCTTTCTCACTTTTCCCTTTTCTCTCCCTCTGTCTGTCACTTTTCCCGTCTTTCTTCATGTATTTTTGTGGTAGTTCACATACTAATGACCATCATTGAGGCACTTAAGTTTTCCTACAAAACCCATCTTTGGTCATATAAACTGTGTTGTAGGGTTCCATGATTGGTGTATGGTTTCACGTCTTGCTTAGGTAAACAATTCAAACCAATCTAAACCTATATCTAAGCACAGTGTTACTAAAGGTTTTGGCAGTAAGGCCAAATTTTGAGAGTAGACAAAAACGTCAAGGGCAGGACATCAGAAGGGACTCGAAGTTGGAATACAGTAAAGCTGGGGAACACTTCACAAGTTCAAAGCTAAGACCTCACAAGAAAAAGGAACTCCACAACTTATGAACAGTGACATAAGTTTAAATATTATCTCTAAAGGTTTACCTCAACAACAGGTTCGGATCTTATATGTATATAACTGTCATTTGTATGTGTGTTTTGCATGTGTGTGTGTGTGTGTGTGGTTGTGACGTTTTCCGTTTTCTTGGAAAAATAGATGTGTTTCTGTAAACATAAAAAAAAATAGCATATATTATCACCTCGAACAATCCTGATGAGTAGACATTTGCAAACTTGCATCCGTGAGAGAAACCCAATGTTCCCTTCAGGCCGTCGGGTTGTGAAACACCATCCCTTGGTTTCCTTTGAGGCTGAATATGCATCAGAACGTAAATAAAATCTGAGCTGCGTATTACTCAGTCCATAAAGTTGACTTTGCGCATCACAGACACACAAAAGACGCCTACACACTTCATTAGTACACCCCCCCTCCCTCCTTCCCCTCATCACAGTCATACTTTTGCAAGTTCATTAGATTCCGATATGACTCAGGTCCTCGTATGGTGAAATTTGGCAGTAACGTTTTTTTTTCGGTGACAACATTTCGCTGTTTTCTGACGCCTATGTGCACAACAGTTTTTTGACATCGATCCAAAAAACATAATTCACATTCTGGACACACAAACAAAACATTTACAGCCACTGAGGATAAAAGGCCGGATGGAAGAGATACAGACATTTAACTTCATATAAATTTCACTCTGGTTTACATCTGAGATCAATCATGCAGCTGGTATGTATCAGCATAGCGCTGAGTCATGAGTCATAGACTACTTAGGCTTGTCTCTAAAAACGTATGACAGGAATAAATTGAATACATCCACAATTCCCTCATAATCACATGTCATAATATGGTATAAAATTCTGCAGACACTCCAGTAGATTTGCAGTTAAAACTCCCACACCTTGTAAAACACTGTTTTTGCATTAAGTGTTTACTGGACAAAACTTGTTTTTTTTTTCTCAGTAATACGATCTTGACTTTTATACAGTAATTTAAAACATTTTCCTTTTTGTAATTTCAGACTATAAAAGTTTGTGGTCACTGGATGCAAAGATATCTTACACCATAACCGTTTTTCATGCACAGTTATGTGTAAAGATGTGTAAAAATTGACACATTATTTATCTAATTTTGTTTTTCTGTTTTTTGCAGTGAAATTTAATGCATGTCTTTCATGACTCTACAGTATTACGAGCAAGAAACCACAAAAAATTGACGCTAAAATATTCTAGATGATAAGAGAGTAGTAGATCAGGCCAGATTAGAAATCCTAAATTGTATATTTCACATTTTGTACAACTTACATGGCAGAATTGTATTTAATTAACATTTTTCTCCACAAATCCCCCTCTTTGTCTTTTTCACCCTTTTTTTAATATCTATTATGTTTCTGGAAATGTCCTTTCAGTGTGCCAGTCTCATTCATTACTGGTGGCCCTCTGTAGATTCTGCTAGTGCAATAGCCCTAAACTTTGACATTTTAGTGTATTCAATTTCCTCTGATCATAAACTGTGCTGATCCCAGCAAAGGCTGACCAGGAACAGGTGCGGCCCCCGAGATTTTGTCTATTTGCACCCCAAACCACAGTCAGTCCCTGATTTACGTACATTATTTTCTGTTTTCTAAGTTGAAAGCACTCAGATTGGGGTTTTGCTCAATTAAGTGCTGTGTCTTTCCTTCATGCTGAGGATATTATTATTTGTGGAGGTCGTTTTTAAGTATGAAGGAGGTTGTGGTTCTGCTCAGAGGCGGGTTCCCATCTATGAATCAAGCCCAATGCTAAACCAGTCCAGTTTGCATGTGTATGTGTAGAGGATAGGGGTGATAAATGAGTGGAGACTGTCCATTGGCAATGTAGTAGTTGCTGAAGTTGTGGTCGGCCATATATGGAGCAGGCTGGTAGTAGCAGGTGACGTTGTTGGTGTTGGGGATGATGTTCTGTTCCCCCAGAACCTTAAGGGCCAGGATGGTAATCATGTTGAGAGTCTGTCGCCGCTCGTGGCCCATCAGGCACACTGTGCTCTCATTGACCACCCGCCGTAGCGTCATCAAGTAATCGTACTTGCTCTTCTCCTCGCCAATGAAGTGGTTGCGCAGATAAGACTCGATTTTCCTCTGCTGCTCGTTCACATCCGGAAAGTCAATGAAGAAACGGGAGCACATGTAACGTTCTAATGTTTTAATTTCTGTCTCACTGGCAGGTTTGAAGTCCCGAACCAGGAGGTTGCTGTACTTGAGCAAGCCACCCCCCCGGATCTCTTCAGGGTTGCGTGTTGCAATTAGCTTGTAGCGCAAGTGGTCCATCGCTTGTTCAAAATCTCCGTACATGCTTTCTGCCACCACAGTGACAGAGGGAACCTCTCTGGGAGGTCGCAGAGGCTCTTTAGCCTCGAAGTCAGACGGATTTGAACTTGGTTTAGTCTCTACAGGGGTCTCTAACTGTCGCACGATAGCAGGCTGTAGATCTTTAGATAGTGTTGTGGAAGAGACGTTAGATGATGACATGGAAGGATGTACAGCTTGTGGCAATTCTACACAAGGTCCCACAATCTGTGTAAATACTTTGGGTGGTTCCGGAGCTTGAAGAGATATTGCAGAAGATGCGGATCCCTCTGATGGTAACGTGGAAGATTCCAAAACTGTGGACGGCCATGCAGAATACCCTTGGTTTTCTGATGAAGATATGGGAGGTTCTAGAAGACAGGATGATATTTCTGTTGGGTTTGGAAAATCTAGCGATAATACAGAAGAGTCCTGAGCCTGTGGTAATAATATAGGCGGCTCTAAAAGGTTCGACATTAGCACTGGGGATTCTAGAGCATGTGTACATGGTACAGTAGATTCCTGAGGCTGCACACATGGAATGGAGGGTTCAAGAACTTGCGTTGAAATAACAGGAAGCTCCAAGCTCTCACAAGTGGTTTCTACCTTCTCTGAAGTAATTACAAGATTTGTAGATTGAGGTGGCACTGTATTAGAGGAAGAATCTCTTGTCTGAGTGACCATTTCTGGACACTCTGCATGTTCTTGAGCACACTCATTTTCGGCAGCAAGCTCAGTCTTCTCTTTAGGGGGAAAGTTTGGACTGAGGACAGGGCTATCATCTACCTGAACTATGGGCTGGGAGTTTACCTGAATAACTGGCTTCACTGCCTGAGAGTGAGTTTTTGTCCCTTTCTCAAGACAAGGCTGGATCTTTATGTTTTGGCCTTTTGGGACAGTAAAGGGTTTGGGCACAGAGCTCAGAATAGTAGTTTCACCAGTCTCTGGCTCTGAAGACTGTAACTGAATTTGAATACTTTCCTCTTGGGCCAAACGTACAGAAAGTGTCTCCTCTGAGTGTTTACCATTCTCCTGACTGGTAACACTAAAGGCTGGGGTGGTCAGGTCTAATCTTCTAAACAGAGAGTCTTTTTCATGTGAGGCACTGGATAACGAATCAAAGCAGTTTGTGGTGAGACTTGACAATTCCACTTGCATAGGCGTCGATTCCTCTGGGTCAGATTGTTTAAGTGAACGGCTGATAGGCTGACAAGGTTTAGCTACTGAATCTTTTGACCCTGAATTTTCTGCTGACTGTGGGACACACGTAACCTTTCTAGACATTTTCCTGGGGGGTTTTGGTGAGGAATGCTTAAGAACTACCATTTGTGAGCTTCGGCTAGTTTTCTTGGCTGGAGGCGGTAAAGGGTACTCATTACTAGAGTCTACTGTAGTTGGCATAAGAAAGTTGGTAGGAGGAGACTGGAATGTACATGGCTGAGTGACATCCATAGGTTCTGGTATTTTTTCTGTTGTCTGCACTGGCTCACATGTTGTATCTGCATGCTCCATTTTCTCTATTTCGGGTGCAGACTCGATGTTGGGGGGCACTAAAGTGTTTGGACATGCATCTACTGATACATTTTCAGTCTCCTTAGACTCCTCTATCAGAACATTTGTGTTAGTAGCTGAGATCTGCATATCACTCTCTTCACTGTTTTCACTCTTTACAGTGACCACCTGCTCACTTTCTATTTGTATGTCAGTGTTATCTCCGATCGAGTTAACTTCAAGCATTTCCTCTTTGCAAACACGCTTATTTTCATCATTGTCTGTTTCCTTCGGAATTTCAGTTCTTGTGTAAGACTGTTCTGAGATGTCTTCTACAGCATCTGTCATTGTTATAGATTCACACAGCTCTGCGTTTTCATCCTTCTGGGTTGTTTCAAGACTTGTTTCGTCCACTGGAGGCTTGTTCTGGTCCTCCTTCGTGGCTGTTTCACTGTGGCACACACAGTCATGCAAACTGGGCATATCTTTACTTTCACCTGACCTGTCCATATCAGATTCATGTTGACTCTCTGTGACTCTGGTTTGCTCATTTAATAAATCAGAGTCAGTACTCTGAATCACAGGAGGATCCTGCGCCTTCTCCTTGTGCTGTGCAGATTCCCTTCTCTCAGCCTCAAGGTAGGACTCCAGCATAGTATCCAGGATGATCTGAAAGGAGTCTACACTGAATTCAAACTGCCGGCGCAGAGAGCTGACGAACTTAAGCTCCACGTTTTTACCGCTGTTGTTGGAGAGTGAAATGAGGCTCCATCGGTCATGCTCTGTGAAGACTTTGACCATTTTCTGCACATAAGCTTCTTTCATGGTGAGAGCGGTGATTTTGTCCTTGTTGACTCCTCGTGGCAGAAAGTCCAGAAGGCAGCCCAGAACCACTTCCTTTATGATTTGGAAATCTTCCTGCTTAGGAAGCTCGACCCCAAAGATGATGTCTAAGTCCTTGTAGCTGGTGCCATTTTCTTTGACTAACACATGACTTGCTGTGGAGCCATTGAGGCGAACGTCCCTCACCTTAATGTTTTTGGAAATCAGCCTTTCTCTCACGACATGGATGATGTCCTTGGGCTTAATCTCCAGGGTGGGGAAGTTGCCCCTTCCGTGAATGGGAATGACCTCAGTGAGAACCTGATCCAGAGTCTCCACTTGCTCCTGCGTCAGATTATGGAATCGCCGGTCGTCCTTCAGCTCCGTCATGTTCTGCAGGGCTGGAGAACCTAAATAAGGGATAGGGAAAATTGAGGCAGAAACACGGAGGAAGGGACAGAAGGAACAAGAAAGAGTTGATGACAACACACAGCAGAGGGTTGCTAAGAGGCTCTTGAGTGCAGAAAAGGGCTTTTAATGCGCAAATAAAACTGCATGCCACACAGTTCTCCTAAAGTGCAATATGCTACCCAATTTCACATGGCAGCTGTTTCCCCTTAAAATTTGTCCATATCTTTTTCTCTCTGTTTTGCACAACAGGAAATTCAGATCTTCTATATGAGAATGAAAGCTTTGACTTCAACGGCTGGATATTTAATGCCTTGATAACATGGCTTTGAATCAAGGCCTGTGTAATAATCATATACAACAGCTTCCCTTCCCAGTGAAGATGACTCAAAATATGGTAAAATGCAAACAGAATACACGGACATATGTTGTGAGAATTTATGCTGCTTCGTTTTCACAGTTTGGTTAACAGTTAGCAAGAATGCAAATACTGTTGGTCTTGACTTCATGGGGGATTAAAGTATCTGAAGTCAATGTTGTTGTTGCTGTGGTTGTTGTTGTTGTTTTTGTTTTTATTAAAATAGAAAGCTTTGTCTTTCCCTGAGTGGGTAAGAACATGCATCCCACTCTGTCACAAACTATCTTCGCTAGATGACTCATTCTGTGTGGTAAAGGACTGTATCACGTTTAGCAGCCTTTGGGCGTGGGTCCTGAGCAGCATTTGGCTTAAAAGAAAACTCTGCGAATTTCATGACATAAATACAATTCTTTAGACCTGTGCTTTCAATGTTTCAATGCCTAAAAATAAGACCAAACTCAAAAAACATACAAATAATATCTCCAAAGAGCCCCGAAATGGATTCTACATTAATGGAAAAATAAGGCAGCGTATTAGATCAGTTATCCTCTGCCAGACTGTGGCTATTGATTGCCTTTCTTTCAGAGCTAACAGGGTTAATCTGAATGACTCACTGCCAGTGGAATGCATTAATCATCTGAGCGTCATTAATTAAAAATATATGTATAATTATGAATGGCAGAATGTGTGGAAAAGAGAAGGAAAGCACATGCCATGTGTGTCTGTCTGTGTGGGAGTATAGCGTTTAGACAAACATAATCATTTTTCAGTTTTCCTGAACAAGGCTAAATGAAAAATCTTTACATTCTAACATGATTACACTGTCTTTAGTAACCATGACCATAATCCAGATTACTGTAAGACTGAAAAGTGGATGGATAAAAAGTGGAAGGATCTGTGGTTTGGTGTTAATTAATTTCATTACATTTACATTAAATTAAGTAGTTAAATGGAAAAAGAGACACTAAGATAACTCTTAATAAAAAATAACTGTAATAACTAGAATGCTAGTAATAGATAACAATAAGCTGTCTGAAATGACTTTATAATTTCACAGTTAATCATGAAGTTATGGTGCCCCTAAGCATCTGTTCCCTCATTTTAATGAAACCAAGCATCTACTGAGCAAATCCAAGTTCCCATGCCATCGTTTTATGAGGATAATTAAAAGCACCTATAAACAACTGTGCTTACAAGCCATTGGCTCATTATATTAAAAATTTCAGCAACTTTCATCAGTCAGTTAAAGATTATTTTGATTTATGCAGAGTTTTAAACCTGTTCTGTAGCTTTAATCATTTGGATCAAACATGAAGAGAACTACTGCAGCTTTGCAGTAATCTAAACTTCATCTCCAGTAATGCAACAGTCCTTTTGTGCTACCTAAACTTGTGCTACTTACTTGTGCTACCTAGATTATGCATTAAGCACCTTAAGTGCCTCTTTCATGGGGAGAATTTCTTTTCTGTTGCTTTATAAAACGCGAACAAAGCGAGTTATCCATTTTTAAAGACCTGCTTCGTTTGAGTTTATGTCTGAGGAGGGGGCTCGCTTGCCCACGTTGTCTTGTTTCCTCGCTACTGTGGGGGCGGTTGTTTTCCAGCTGTTCAACTGAATCAAGCGATAATCTGCTCCAGCACACAATAATGAAGTCAGTGGGAAGTTTTTTCAAGGCACTGCGTTTCCATTGGCTCCTTGAGGGTAACGAGAAGATGTGAGGATATGAAACGGGGTGGGGGGGCTTAGAGGTAGAGGGGGAGTTGAGGGTTGGGGGGTCAGTTGCCTAATTGATTATGTGAAGCCAGCCAATGGCCATGTCGAGCTATGGGGGTCCCAGAATCAGCTCAGCAAGTTGTAATGCCTGTCCATCCCAAATGTTCCTCAGCTGCCCTCTAGAGATCTTTGGCACTCTGTCGTGTTGCGTTTGCATCAAACGGCCAAATGATAGCTAACGGTAGACTTGGTTGGTGGTGGATGCGGCAGCAGGATTTTTGTTTTCCTTTTACACCCCTTCGCCTCCCCCGCCCCTCTCTCCCTCTCTCTCTCTCTCCCTCCCGCAAACAAGCCGGTGTGAGTCATAGCTGGGGAGGAAAAAAATGCACCCAGATTCTCTCGCTTTCTTCCTCCTCTTATAGAAACAAAAGCCTGGTCTACACAACGACCCCCTCGTCGCGTATGTTTGAATCTGTGCGACACTTTTGGGTTGGAAAACGACTGCACGCACTCGCGTGCAAAACTTCAACATCGCCACTCTCATTCACTCCGAGCATCTCAGACGAGGGCAGGTCACTGGCTCCAACTTCCGAGTACTTTCACTCTACACTCGCATCATTCTTTACATCATTCTGCACTTATATAGACACGTTTATCTCCTGTATCACCCAGTTAAGCCTGAAGCTAAATGCACTAAAGGATGCTCATGAAGTCACGATTCAGTCAGTGCAACTCGATAGCGCCACTGTTTATCTATGTACACACACACACACACACACATATATATATAGATAGATAGATAGATAGATAGATAGATAGAGAGAGAGAGAGAGAGAGAGTGAGAGAGAGAGACAGTATTGCACACGCCAGCGATCATAAACAAACTCGTCCACCACGAAAGCCCCCTTAATCCTTAAGTCACTTCTTCAAGTCAAGTTATAACGGCGTTCCTTAACAAACAGAACCAGATCACGTGTTAAAAAAAGACACAATAAAGGTCTTTGGAAAACTCGCCGCCCCAGCGATTTGAAGGGGAATTCCTCAACTCACCTCAGGTCGCGATTTTACAAAAAATGGAGCCAGGAATGTACACGAATTCCAAGAAGGGAAAAATCCAGCAGGGTCGGGTTCTCCTCCGGGCTGCGGGCTCATAGAGGCTCGCCAGTGCGCGGCTGAGCGGTCGCTGTCCAGGCTGAGCGTGGTGCTGAAATCCAAACTCTTAAATATTCTCGCCCTGTTTTCTCCCTCCGAGCCTCAAGCGTAGAGCAGTTTCCATGGCGACATGGCGTCACGCTTTTTTCTTTCCTTCTTTCTTTCTTTCTTTCTTTTTTTTTAGCTTCTCGCATCGCAGTCACAACAGTGCCACATATCGAGAGAGAGAGAGAGAGAGAGAGAGAGAGAGAGAGAGAGAGAGACAGAGGGCCGAGAGTTAACAGGTGTCAAGTGTGTGCGAGGCCAGCCGTTTTGGCATGCCAGAGCCACCGAGCCACCACACAAACACACAACGATGTGCTGAAAGAGTACTCCGAGCTTTTACACCTTTTAAAATGCAGGACAAAAAAATGGAGACATCAGTCATAACATTGAATTGAATTGAAAAATTGAACACCTGGTTACAATGGCACCAAACTAAATACCTGGTTACACTGGTACCACGTTGAGATGGCTAGACAAGTGGGTCAGAATATCTCCTAAATATGTCTTGGGGGTCTTCATTGTATGCAGTGACCAAAAGTGGGACAATGAGGGATCCAGCAGCAGGGTCTTAGGTGGCCAAAGATCACTGAAGCACACAAAGAACAAAGGCTAGCCAGGTTTAATTCCACAGAAGAACGACTGCAGCACAACTGTCTGAAAATGTTAATGCTGGCAATGATAGAAAGGTGTCAGAAAACACAATGCACAGTGTTTGGGGCTGTGTAGCTGCAGACCGGTCAGAGTGCCCATGCTATGCTCTGTCCACAACTGAAAGCGTCTACAATGAGCAAGTTGTAGAGATTAGAGCTTGAGCATGGCGCAATGGAAGAAGGCGGCCTTGTCTGACATATGTTTTCTGGATACGGCTGGATGTTTATGTGTCCTTTACTTGCAGAAGAGATGGCACCAGGATGCACTGATGGGAAACCTATGGTTCTAGCATTCAAGCAGATCTTACCTTGACATGTACCTCCTGCCTAAGATTGCTGCAGACCAAGTACAGGGTGTTCGTTGATGTTAGTGGCCTCTTACAGTGGGACAATGTGCCCTGCCACACTGCAGAAATTGTTCACAACTGGTTTGAGGAACATGACGAAGAGTTCAAGGTATTGACTAGACAACTGAATTCCTGATTTGGAGAAGGATGTGCTGGACAAAGCAATCCAACCCATGGACTCAAATAACAGGAAAAGAACTGTTCACTTTTTGCCAGAACCCACAGCACAGTTTCAGTGGTAAAGTCCATTCAAGGGCAGGTCGGTGCTATTTTGCCAGCATGATATTAAAACACAGGTGATTTTAATGTTAGTCGAAGGTGAGGACAAGCAATTGGTGCATTTTACTGAGAGGAATGCTTGCGTTTACAAATGCGCATCGTCTGAGGAATGTCAGCCTGCTGCTCTGTTGCTGAATGCTATACGATCCAGCCAGAATGGGAAGCGCTACACACTTCTCTTCATTACTAGGCCACATCAGGCTACAACTTTGTAATAAATACAAGCCATACGGCTTGTATAAATACAAGACAAACCCAACAGAATTGTCTCTAAAACTATCAGCTTCTGTTAAATAATCAGTAATGCAATGAAAGCTTTTTTTAACTCAGTAGATCCACCTGTAAACAGTGGCACATCTGGTTTTGGCTTGTGGACTTTCGCTGCCAGATATTTGCAAACATGCATTTCTGCGCTTTCAGTATGGGCCACTTGACAGAATCATGAATCTTCTGCCACCCCACCGCCACTTTCCATATAAGCCATATTGCATTTGGCAGAACATTATTTATTCTGAGGGAAATTCTTGTGTCATTAGCATGCTCAGTGCAACTAGGAAGAATAAAAAATATGACAGCAGAAAAAAAGATGGACAATAAACAATAGTGCAAAACAATGACAAGACAACTTCTAATTAGTGTAACAAATAATTGTGCAACACTGTTACATTGCTGCCTGTAGATATATTGTACTATACCAGTACAACATAATTTATGAAAGTGGCTTAGATGTGTTATTGGAGGCACTTGAAGTGGATAGGAGTTATATTGGCCAAAAAGACAATAAGACAATACTGCCGTATTGTGACAAGAACAAGAACATTTGTGTATCAAATAACAGTGCGAAACTGACATTTAGTGTACTGTACCAGCAGATCAGAAGTACAAAATGACTTGGATATGTTGTTGGAGTAACTTAAAGTGATCAGTAATAATAATAATAATAATAATAATAATAATAATAATAATAATAATAATAATAATAATAATAATTTTGAAAAACTACATCTGGGCTTTGTCATCCTGTGGAGGATGCTCACTGCAGAGCAGTGGCCGCACTGAATATTGTATCAGGCAGCGAGTGACTCATCCCTCTCTCTCGCTCCCGTGATGTAGAGACGCAAAACCCAATCATCAATCAAGCCCCCACCCCCTACACCCACACCCCCTCTGCCCACGTCAGCGGCGGCTCTCCGCAGTGAAAGTCCAGACGAGCCAGTCATGCCCATTGCTTCGGGCTCTCCTCGTCCATACTCCCACTCCAGATTCTCCCGTTTCTGGCAATAAGCTGGAGCTTCTGGACCTTTCTGGTCCACCCAGCGTCCCACACTAATCACTGTTTACGGCGCGCGCTCGCATCACAACGTGATTAGTGAGAGTGGCCCGTCTCAGCGTGGGTAATAACAGCCTTCAGTTAAACTGCAGCACGGATCACGGATCACGGCACACAGCACGCGTGATTAGCTGCGTATAGGTGAAGTAAACAAACACGGTCATATACAGAAGCTGCACTGCTTGGACAAAAGTATTGGGACACACCGATTTTATTTTGGCGTCAACATAGCAAGACACAGGAGGAACATTTTCTATTCCAGCATAACTGTGTCTCCGTGTTTTCCACAGAAGCACTCTTGCGTAAAGCCCCCCAAGAAGAGTAGAGGTTATTATAGCTGCGAATGGAGGGAGGGGGCACAACTCCGTATTAAAGTCTATGTATCTTAATGCAATGCATCATTCCTCACTGCATCATTTTGCACTAGACATTCTATTAATACTGTAAATATTAAACCTTTTCTGTACCTGTAAATAATAAACACTCTTTTTAATATTGTACCTTTGTGTTTTTAAATTGTACATATATATTGCATTCTCGTATATTCAATTCATATTTTTTAAAAATCTGTATAGTTTTCTATATATGTATATAAAGTTGGGGGAACACGAGCCTGTTATCTGCATATGACAATAAAACTTGAAACAATGTCATTAAAATCCTCGTTGGTGTAATGGTCACGCGTCCATGTGGTGTATGTCCCTGTAATGAGAGCACCACTGTTTTGATGCAGTCTTTGTCATTACGTGAGAATACAGGGACGGTTATGAAAAGGGGAGTAAATCAACATTTAGAGCGTTTCCCCCAAAAATAACTCATAGAGGAGGGATTCTAAACAAAGACAATCTCTCTCCTCCTGTGCTCCTCTGCTGCTGCTGCTGAGAGCAAAAAATGTGCTAGGTAGATGAAAGGTCAATTTACTCGTTACCAAAAATAAAAAGTGACGTCACTAGACGGAGAACAGCGAGTCTATTAAAAAAGAAGGCCGATTTGAGCACGAGCTGCCGAACGCCTTTGACGTCAGCGGGGGCGGGACTGCGACAACGTCATAGGTGACGCAAAGCACCGTCCCCGGAAGTGGCGCTCAGGCTGAAACGTGGGAGAGACGCGTCGAGCTTCGTGAGGGTGTGATTACTTTCAAACAGGGGAGATTTTGAACCCTGGCGGGTGTCTTCCTTAAGTGTTTAACACCACAGCCGTTAGCCGAAGATGTCCAATATGGAGAGTATCCTTCGTTTTGCTCATACGAGCGCATTAAAGTCGTTTTTCTATTTGTTATGCTAACTTGTTTACCGACCAAGACACGTTTAGGTCGCTGATATGCGACTTGGTCCCTCCCTCCTGATAGGAGAACATTTAATGGTTCAGAAATGTTGAAAATGAATTTCCCCGTTTGCGTTTCTGAAGTCAGTGTGCTATACATAAATAAATAAACAGTATTGGGACATATATTGAATTCAGGAGACCCCTTAATACCAGTGAAGGGTAATCTAAATGCTTCAGCATACTAAGGCATTTTGGACAACGACTTTGCATGTCAACTGTCATACAGTTTGGGGAAGATATTTTTCTATTCCAACATGACTGTGTCCCAGCGCACAAAGCAAGGTCCATAAAGAAATGGCTGGATGAGTTCAGCGTGCAGGAGCTTGACTGGCCTGCATAGAGCCCTGATTTCAACCCCATCCAACCCCTTTTGGGATGAACTGGAACTGAGATTACGAGCTAGATATGTATTTGAATGCACTTTCAAATCCCAATTTCAAATTAAAAATGCTTGTTGTTTTAAAGGTCAGGTGTCCCAATACTTTTGTACACATAGTATGAAGAATAATGTGAACTGTTTTAGGTAAAATTCCTCTCTCTGTGGTCCTTGAGCTTTTTCTCACTGGTCTCACACACCCACTTCAGCTTATGAAGGGCTTTTAATTTTGCTCATTAGTAGGATCAAGTGTGTTAGAGTAAATCCAGGGATGTGTTTGAATTTGTGTCATAATGAAGTTGCACTGTTTAGATTTATTTGGGTTTGCTGTTGGTCTGTTGTTTGAATGACCGCCTTAAGTTTAAATGACAGAGCATCTTTTCAACCTCAAGTTTGCTGCCAAAGAGCTGGAGCGAAACGCAAAGAAATGTGACAAAGAAGAAAAGGCTGAAAAAGCTAAAGTCAAAAAGGTAATGCAGTTAGCTCAGACATATATGTTGATACACGATGAACACTGATACATAACTAACCGTACAAAACTGTATTGTGTTCATGACGTCTGATTCTGCGGTGGTCGGTGGGAAATTGTTTCCGAAGCTTGTAAATGTAACTTAACTGTCAGTAATAATTTACGAATATGATGTTGTGGGTTACAGGCTATCCAGAAAGGTAATATGGAGGTTGCTCGAATACATGCTGAAAATGCAATACGTCAGAAGAACCAGTCCATCAACTTTCTGCGGATGAGCGCTCGAGTGGACGCCGTTGCTGCCCGTGTCCAGATGGCTGTTACAATGAATAAGGTCAGAACCAACCAAGGAAGGACATAATGTAGTTGCAAAATAGAGGCTAGTTTTTAAACTGGTCAGAGTCAACTCATTTTAATTTTTGAGCCACCCTTTAAGCACGAAAATGACAATGTCAGTCAACTGGGACTGTATGCAGGCCTTTGTTGAGAGTGACATCTACCTGTGAGCTTGAAGATTTATTTTAAAATGATGAATTGTGTGATTTGTTTTGTCAGCTTGATTGAGCTGTGTTTTGGTCTATGGGATGTTTAATTCCAGTGATTTTATAAAAAATATATATATATAATTTTATTAAAATAAAGTTTAATTTTAAAATATATATTTTTAGGTCTCCAAATCCATGGCAGGTGTGGTTAAGTCTATGGATGCTACACTGAAGAGTATGAACCTAGAAAAGGTAATGTCATTATAAAAGCTTGGGATCCCTAATATGCCTTTAAACATACTAATATCTACACTAATATCTAAAACAAGCAAGAGGACACCTGATCAACGACGAGACCAAGTGATATCAGATGTGCTCCAGAAACGTCGAGCCACACTGACCCTTTGTTTACTCCCCATTTTTTTTACTATAGTTCTGTACTGTAGATGTAAAACAGTGCTGACTGTTCTGTCTTGCATAGATCTCGGCTTTAATGGACAAGTTTGAGCAGCAATTTGAAACACTGGATGTGCAGACAGCACAGATGGAAGACACTATGGGCAACACCACCACACTAACAACGCCCCAGGTACTGCACACCGCCAATCATTTTGATTTCCATTCATTTGAACCTGAGATATTTACATATACTAAAGTTTGTAGACACCTGATGGTCTAACATTTCCAATTAATAAATAAGGAATTAGTCTCTAAACTCTTTTTTGGAAGGCTCACACTAGATCCGGGGACATGAGTGTGAGGATTTGATAGCATTTAATGATGAGTAATAATGAGGTAATGTACTCATGATTAGTTCCAGATCACAAATAGAACTCCAAACTCATGCCAAGGGTTTTGGATGATGCTCCACAGTGGCTCTGCTGTGTGGCCCAGCACTGGGATCTCTGTGCTGTCATAGCCAACACATGGCACTGGGCATGGTGATGTTAGGCTCATGAGCAGCTGCTCTAGTGTGCCCCATTGTATTGGTAGTGCTTTTCTGTGCAGGTTATACAAGCTGTGTGTGTTCAATTGGATGCTTGTATCAGCAGTGGGTGCAGTTTAAAGTTGCTGAATTTGCTTATTCGAAGGCAAATCTGGATACGGCCGACGTACTCGACATACTCGCTTTGGCTATGCTTTATGTCTTCATTGGTTTTTAGACCGTATTTCTTTGTCATGGCTGTGTGTGTGTTTCTGCAGAATGAAGTGGAGTCACTAATGCATGAGATGGCAGATGAAGCTGGGTAAGCCACTTCTGCTTTTTTCCCTGTGAAATGTTTTCCATAAAAACTCCAAGGACAGAAATGTTTAATAATATCACATTCAAAATATGCCTGATATGCAACGTGTGTCCTCCCCATCTCCCACTGTCTTGGCAAAGTTGTAGCCCTCTTCATTTATATATACACCTGCACATTGTGTTAATGACATTAAAATGGAATAAAATTCAGTTTGTTTGTGACTACATTGTAAGTACCGGCAAAAAACAAGGGCTCTTTCATGCCTGGCTTTTATAACTGACACTTTTTAGTCAGTCCCCAGCTAGCTAGCTTTTGGAAATTACCATTTAAAACATGGTTCACTTCATAAAAAAGGAACATGAAAACACATCAGAATGCCTCTGTGTCTGGGTTGCACCTTGCCCAGACTGGAGGATCAGTAATTCGAGCTTGAAGAGAGATTAAAAAGTAAGACATGTGCAGCGGGAGTCGCTTGTTTCTTTAGGCTTCTGCTTCTTTTGGCAGCTATTATATTGAGCCTTCTGTGGGTGTTCCAGTATGGAGGTATAAAGCAGTGTGGGTAGTGCAGAGAGGCAACTCTTTCAGCCGGCACTCCTCAGTAAATCGCACACTCAGTCACTGCCCACTGGCCCTGCTATGTATAGCCTCAGACAGGAAGAGCAGGAGGCCGCATCAGTACTCCCACCTCAGTTCTCTGAGCTGGCCCTCCGTTTAGCTGCATGTCTACCAGTCTTGTCAATACTGGCCTGCCACACACAGCTTTGCTCTCTGATACATCCCTGTAAAGGAGAGTAAATAATACTGTAGGGTCTTACAGATTCCCCCAATAGCTTTTCTCTCCAGCAGAGGTCACCATTGGTGCTAGTTATCAGCATTTCAGAGCCCTGAAGCTCAGATTTCTGAAGTTTCGTCATAAGATGTGTCTTGTTTGTCAGCAAATCTGTTCCACTGTTGCACTCTCAATAAAGTGACTGTGTGTACATGTGGTGTGTGTTTGTGACACAGGTTGGACCTGAACTTGGAGCTTCCTCAAGGACAAACAGGCTCCGTTAGTACAAGTGTAGCATCAGCTGAACAAGTAAGACACATTGCAGTTTGATCCATTAAAAGTAAAATGCAGATCTTTACAACCATGTACTTATAACTGAGAGAGTATCAATACAGTTGCTCCAGTTCTTACATACCTTCTGTGTAGAAAAATACATACATACACTACACACCTGCAGTGATAGGAAACATTTGGCATTTTTATCAGCCAGTCGTGAAAAGAGCTGAAAGTAAACCTGGTGAAATTATAAGATAAACCCTTATTAGTCCCACAAGTGGGAAATTTGCATTCGCATGGCAGAAAGTTGACAGTACAGCAAACCAATAGATTAAATTCTACACAAGGTAAAATAAAAGTACATTTTACAACTAATAAAAAAATATAGGTGTATATAAATGCATTTATATGTGTATGTGGCATTCAGTCACGATGCGGCTCGCTGCTGGAGCATACTGCCCATCATTATCAGATCTGTACCAATTGCTGCTTTAAAAAGTGCACAGTTCTCCTCCACCTTCTTTTAAATATCAGCACTTCTTTTGCACTTTGAATTTTCTTCTCCTGCTTTTCTATGAATTCTCTTATTTCTTCTGTTGTTTTATTGGGCCTAATTCTACTTTATTTTACATATATTACATTCCTGTAAAGCACATTGAATGTCCTTTTGTGTAGGATAATGTGTGATATAATTGTGACCCAAACTGCCGTAATGAGTCGGAAGTCGGCGTTCTATTTATTGAGATACGGGCCGATTAAGTTTAAAAACATCAAAAATATAGATTTTTCTTTTTTGGTCTTATATGAAAGAAAATGTCTTCAAAATGAATCTCCCAAAGTTTCATCGTAGAAATAATTGTGAAAATTTACTTAAATGGCTGTTTAAGTTGAGCTGCAGCTTTCATATCTTACAAAAATAGGAATTATTTGATAAGCATTTAATAAATATTTTGAAATGATTGATGCTTCCGTCTGATTTAACATATTTTTCGAAGTATCTAAATGCCTGTAGTAAAATGTTGTTGTTGAATACTGGGTGGATCTCTTTGGATGCAATGGATTGTTAAAGATAAATAAAAAACTGACAAAAAACTTTTCTCGGTTTTTCAGTTGAAAAATGGTGCTGCAAGACCATAATTCAAACGATTGTAAATTGGCAGCCATTTAATATACTGCTTTGACCAAGATATAATTTTAAAGCTTATTTTTCATCTTTTGGGTCACTTTGACTCATTTTTCCAGATCAGGTCACAAATAAACTTGACTAGAACCCAAACAAATAATCTCATTCGTAGTTGTTTTGATTTTTTTTGCATTGGTCAGTATTTTGAAGTGTATTCTGACTGAATTTCCTTTATCTTTATTTTTATTCTAGAGAATGTTATTTGTGATGAACGTTGTAGAGGTCATTATAATTGATCTCTAACCTGTTGCTAAAACTGTTTGCTTGCAGGATGAGCTCTCTCAGCGGCTGGCCAGACTACGAGAGCAGGTCTAGAGTTGTGTGTACATGGACAAAAGGGAGTGTGTCTTCAGTTCTGTAGAAGAAAACTTACTCCTATAAAGGATAAATCTGATCTGTGCATAGGAGCATGCTCTTCTGTGCCTTGTGGTGGCGCTGCTGAGCAGGGACAGTTCTGGTAAGGACTGGTCTTCATGTCATTAATATGGGAAATAGTACTGGAAACTGTATTTTGTGTGCTGCACTGTTTTCTATTGAAGGGAAACTCATGTTCAGTCTTATTTGAGGTCAGTGCATTCTGAATGCTGAATAGGTCACAAATGTAATATTTATTATACATTAGGAAAAAGACTGGACACATTTACCATTGATTAATCTGCTAATTACACACAAAAGACTTAATAATAGAATCCTAAAGGTACAGCAAGGATTATTTTGAGATGTCTTTTCAAAAACAGTGCTTGTGTGTAGGTGGATTATCGGATACTCACATGGTGTGTAGAACTGTCAGAGTGATAGCTGGTCTAGTATTTATGAAACATTTAATGATGGATGAAGCATTCCATTATTATTATGATGCACTGGTGGGTCAACATTTGATTTCTGTTTGTACATAGTCCAATTTATTTTCTAAGAAATGCATTTTGGCGTGTATTTCATTTCAGGAACTTGTTATGTTGATTGTGAATGTTTGAGATTCATTTTATGAATATCTATTAAAACACTAATTTATTATTCTGTTTTTTTATTTCCCAGTTTGAGATATTGTCATTTGTGTTTGATGCACATTATAAAATGAAAGCTCACGGAGTAAAACCTTGAAAATAATAAACACTTATCACAATTCCAGTTCTGTTTTTGCATCACTTTGCACTTGTTCAGTCCACAGTCAGTATTTTCCACGTCTTTTTACTTTTGAAATGCGAATGCATTCTTTATAATCTGTTGTTTTGTGTCTGTTCCATTAGGTTAATAGTGATAGGTGTGAAGACCCCAAGAGAACCTGCTATTAAGTACTAATTATAATAATTGACTCACTCATCAAAATAGAGACACGTTTACAAGACTTTTTCTTTAAATCAGAAAACATCTTCGACTAGGTGGAGCTCCTTGTGTTCTTATTCTCTCAAATCACTCATCTGACCGCACAGATTCTTTATCTGCGGATCTCAAACTGGGATCTCATTGTGCCTTAAATGGCCTGCTTTGATAGCAGCCCCTGGTCGACTCTCTTGCTCTCCCCTCTGCTTTAGCTCTACAACAGGAAACAGATGGAAGGTCAAAAGTCTCACCTGGGTCGGAAGCGGCGCTCAGTCACTCGCATGCCAAGCCATCATTACCATGCGATGAAGGGAGCGTTCTATCTGGCTCAGCTGCAACCAATTTCAGGTACTGAGTGCGGCCCGTGTGCCGACAGATCCTGCCAGGGCTTGGACACATGACCTCTGGCTCCCAGGGAAAACCTATCTTGGCCAATTATAATCAAGAGCCTTTGACTGACAGCCCAGCTGGGCAGAAGCCTCTATTATGCACATTGGCGAAGACAATTTTATTACCTGTTGTTATGCCATTACATTACTTATGATCCCCTTAGCGGGGATGGGGGGATGTTGACTCAAAGCAGGTATGCGATCCTTGGAAGGAAAATGATTGCCCTGGAACCATTATTCGTGGCCTCTATGCAACATCCAGTCACAATAATCTTTAATAGCTGTCACGGCTTCTTTGTCAAAATGACTGTTTTGAACATAAGATCTAACAAAATCTATGCGATATGTTGTGTGTAAATGCCTATTATTGTGCTATCATACATTACTTTTGAAATGTTTTTGATCTGACGGAGCACACTGCCAGGGCCCCAGTTACGCTGGCAGAACGGCTGGTTATGCATTGCTGGTTATTTCCTTGCGTTGATGTGTTAAACAGCAGACACCAGGCAGCAGTTCTACTCTCTGTCCGCTGTAGGACAACTTCTTGAAGTGCTTCGGCTAGGCAGAACTCCCCAGGCTGCCAGGGCTGTTGATAGGCAGGAACCCTTGATGCCGATGGCCCACCACCAGCGCCTTCTCCCAGTCCATTCTCACCTCTGTACCAAAGTCAGTGAAAGGAAACCGCTGTCGGAGGCATGGGGATATTTACTTAAGTTGCTGAGGTGAGGACAGTGAGTATCCGCTCGCTGTACAAAAGGCGGGGTTACTTAAGTTAAACTCCAAACAGGCTGTCTCTTTCAGAGCCTATTCAGTTCTCCAGTGGTGACCCCACAGGCCAGCAGCTGAAAGATGACCATTACTTAATTCAGTCTGCACAGGTATGAGTTGATATAACACAGGATAATGTGGCTTTACCCGAGCACCTCTCTCTTTCTGCGGAAGCAGAGCCCTGTATAGATGGAAGCCTGTTATGGCCAATAGTGTGAGCCTTGAATCCCCCCTCCTCTTGCTGAAACATTCAATTTTCCCTGCGCTTGATGGCTGTCGGAAAGTGCAAGGCAACAGACAGACGCAGGAAGTTGCGTGCATTGGTTCCGCTTGCTCTGGTGGGGCATGTGTGTCCAATCGGTTCAGCAAAGGGCTTTCCCCAGCTTCCTTTACACACATGCATGCACAGGGTATCTGCTGATGACCCCACTACCATGCTCTGTGCTTCTTCACAGATGTGTTAACGCTGCTCTTAATTTGTTTTTATTGCATTTCGCCGCTGCAGCTGGCCCTATCATTCCCACTTCCCAACTACATGGATCATTAAGCTTAAAACAGGCCTTGGCTTCATCTTTGTAACTGAGTCTTTGGCCTCCCCACCTCCTCCCCTTGCCCTCTCCCAACCTTATCTGCTATCTATTACAGTGGCACTGTGTATGGACAGGTAAACTTTATCCCACCGCCCCAACTTCAAATGAGAGATGAGATTTTACTGCGATGCCCTCCTGCACTGATGGCCAGGCTGACTGACGGCTGAAGAAAGAGGTGCGGGTTTGTCATAACACATTTTATTGTTCATAGGGCCTCGACAGGACACTGTATTTTACGGGAAGTCAAAAGGTTAATAAGGTGTCATATTTTGCTCAGTTGGTGACAGGATGACTTCCTTCTGAACTCTGAAGAAACCTGTTAGTGAGCCAATGGGTGTGTTCAGCAGGAATCGGAGAATGAGGGAAAGGCATTAGCACATCTTGTGGCAGCATTGTTGCCCGAGCCACTACGCAGTTCAACACTCGGTACACTCCTTCTATATGTTAGCATTACTGGCTGTGTGTTTGTGGTGATGAAGATTAGCAGGCAGCCTAGAGACAGAGAAAAAAATGCGCACATATGGAAAAGTGCTTGACGGCCTGCAGTTAGTCACACTCCTGCGTCTCTAATTGAATTACCGTTGACAGCGAACCACAGGCCGAGTAGTAGACCCTAAGCAGCTGGCAGGCGGGGTGTGAGTGTGCCGGGGACTGGGGCATTCGCCCTGAAATCAATTACTAGCACAAGGGGCCAGGGGGATCCGGGCCCACCAACCACATCCTGCAGGTCAGCCATGGGACTGACGGCAGCATCTGGGGCTGTCCTGCCGCACTGACCCCAGAGCAGCACTTGAAAGCAAACTTTGCAGGGAGCGAGCACAAGGGGGCTCTAAATCACCTGCTTGCCCCTGCCACCTGATATCCAGGACTGGAGCATCCCATGCACTGGTACCCACCCCTGCTTGTCTAAGTGAAACAAAGAAGGGACATTGAATAGGGGCTGGTTTTGAGGTACAGTGGAAAGAAAAGATAACCTGTCACACACAGGAAGTAGGGAAAACCAAGCACATCAATCCTTGGAAGGTACAGGTGTGGGCTAAAATTTGATCACTTCAAAAGCATTAACCTATCTCATCTCTGTGCCTGGGCCCATTGTCCTGGTCCTTTATACACACTTGTTTTAACAGCCTGAACCACAGAAGCCCAGAGAAAGAGACATGAGCAATGGTTCCCATTAGATTCTACAGCCTTTTTAGGACAGTTGAATGCACCTCTGTCTTTCGAAGGTGGTAGGTGATGTATTAACTGTCAACTCTATGGGAATGTTGTGCATTCAGCTGTTAAAAAGTATCGACCCAACTCTAATTCTTATTACCATTCTCTTTAGTGTCCACAAGTAAACAAGTGCAAACGTTACCTGCGATGACAAAGTCCTCTACAGAGAACTATAGGAACATGATCTCTGGAGAAGGCATCAGAGCATGCAAAAGGAGGAGGGGGGCTACAAACAGGGGGGGGATGACAGACAGCAGGGGTCAGAAAATGGAAAGTGTTTTGTTGGTCCTGCATGAGGTCCCTGAGACTTGCTGACAGGTCTCTCCACAGTTCACTTCCCCTTTACACAGGGAATAATTAGGGGAGCATGCTGCAGAAAGCTTCTGGGGAAAGGATTTATGTCTAATCAGATGTTGAAGAGAAACACCGCTGATAACTAGTCTGACTTCTGTAACATACAGTGAAATGAGCTGGAATTCCCATTAACTGTCTGAACATTCTTTGCATAAGTCTTTCTGTGGAACACACAAGCAGCCCTTGGTTTCCAATAGCTCAGTTGTGACAGTATTTGTTTTATTGTCCCTCAGATTTGTTTGGAATGCTTAAGGAAGTGTGAACACTGTTAGGGTCATTAACGCCGCTGGGAGCGGGGGGCATGGTGATGGATGACATCAGAGCACGAGGAGGGAAGGTGGCCCACACAAACAGAAGCCTGGCTTCCATGAGCCTGTCTGGGAGACCTCCTGTGGAAGCAGTTTCTTTCATTTGTACCTGACCCTGACAGCCCTCTGCTAATGTTAACGACTGAATGTATGTCTGATCAACACAAGGATGACCTTCTTCCTCAGTTCTCCAAAAGTGGCAGCATGCACCAAATCGTACATGTAATGTATAAAAATTATTGTGTTGCTTGGATGTATTCCACTGATAAGTGGCCAAATATCCTCATACCAGTAACTGTTTCAGAAACTCAACACAAGCAGATGATGTCCCAAGGTTTACATAAGAACCAATTAGTGTA
Source organism: Brachypetersius altus (assembly GCA_037974465.1). Classification (NCBI taxonomy): domain Eukaryota; kingdom Metazoa; phylum Chordata; class Actinopteri; order Characiformes; family Alestidae; genus Brachypetersius; species Brachypetersius altus. The sequence continues at coordinate 17,223,290 of JBBPDB010000032.1, read as the reverse complement.
CCTGTAAGTTACTGAGTTACTAAATTACTGTGCATACATGCCATTGAGCCAGAGAGCTAAATGTGCCTCAGTGTGGCCAGAAGCAGACCTGCTGTTTGATTGAAGAGAAGAGGACTTCTTAATAAGCTGTTAAACTGCCCTTGCTTTTCACATTATTGGCTGGAGGTAATTCAATTTCAACAGCAGCTGGTTTCACTTGAAACTTTACAACATCATTCAGTCACATCCCATAAGCTGACCTGATAAATAACCTTCTTTTATTGAGTTTGCAGAGCAAATACCGTCCAACATAAACCTCACATGAGGCCGCCTAATAGGACCCAATCCCTGACAGAGCTGCAGGGCATGTAATCGTACCAGAGCCACACGGAGACAGAGAGAGCACATGGAATTCCTCAGCTCTGGCATGAAGTTTTACCAGCTAGTCCTAGTCCATCAACAAATTCTACCAAATCGTGTTTGATAGAGTGACGCCTTGATGTTTACATTCATATTCTGTTGATTTGGGTTTTCATTAAGGTGCTGTGTGCATATCATTACTCCCCGATAATAATAATCATTGAACAGCTCAGATTTCAGCACCCCCCCCCAGCTGTCAATCACTTGCCCTGTCAGAGATCCTATTTGTTGGATTCCATCCCAAGGTGTGCCATTGTCAAAATTAAACTGATATTAAGGATTTACTTTGAGTAAGTTTTCAGAGGATGAAATGATGAAATGAGGTTATTTTCACTATTTTCTGTCCAGTGCAGTGTGTGACCATTCTATTGCCTCATTTTCCTATCAGATTGCCAGAAAAAGGAGTCTGCTCTTGCTACAATTTTGGATATGCTGTTTTAATTGTAAACATGACAGAATTGTTCCATAAAATGTGGGGGATTTCTTTCCATTTGTACTTGTCTTCAAACCTGCATTTCTTTCGTTTTTCCTGAGAGGTGTGTAGACCTGCTTGGCCTGTGTCTTCACAAAACATTGTAAAATTGTCCACATGCCAAAGTTGCGTATTTTGAGGACGTTTCGGCAGGCTAACTTCCACATGTTCAAATGGAAGCAAGCATGAAAAAAAAAAGACCAGATTGCAGTCAGATGAAGACTTTCATTCAGTCATTCAGCGCATCTGTATTCTGGATGATCTGCAGCATCAGGAAGTCCTAATGGAAACCAGGCTCTCCCAATCAATCTGTTAGTGCTGTGGGATGAAACAGACAGTCAACGGTTTCCAGCTTGACTGACAGGTACCGGTAGTTTGGTTTAATCCTGTGTTATTATTCTTGTTAGGGTTAAGGCTAAACTGATTAACAGGTGCAAACTGTTTACACATGATTACTGATCACTGATTTTGTTGCTTGAAAATGCATTTTAAAAAAATGTAGCACTTGAAACAAAATCCACATTGTGAAAGGTAATTATTTTTACGTGATCATTTCAAAAGTGACGTGCTACACAAAGTTTGAGCGAGGTAAATCGAATTTATCTTCCCTTTCCAAGACGTTACGTTGTAGCAGGAGCAGCCCTGACAAGAAAATTACCCCTAGGGTTTTTTTAATGCATCAACTAGGGAAACGGGCCATTTCCCCAGCTTTGGCTAATCCTTCTCGCTAAGATCTAAAAAGTGGAGAAGTTAGCAATGGAAATGAGTCCAAGTTCCTCTGAGATGCAGCGGGGAAAATGATCTCAGCAGAATAGCAAAGGAGAGCATGATACAGGGGAACAAGACACTTTTCAGAGAGTTAAAAGTAGCACAAATATTTGCTAATTTGGAGAATTTTACTCAGCTTCAGCTGTGTTTGGGGTTCAGGCGAGGGCTTGGACCTGAGTGTGAAGTTCCTGAAACATGTGGCAGGCAAAAAGCTAGATCATATATTAGAGAAAATCACTTTGGATTATTATCGTAGCTTCTGAATATTACATATCCAGCAACATTTATTCAATGTTTAAGGGGAATCGCACAGATTTGTCTAAATTTCTGCACAATTAAACGGTATAGAACCAAAATCAGTCATAGTGTGAAATTTTTCATTGTTGAGAACTTGGGGGAAAATGGTCCACAGCAGAGGAATCAAACATCTGAAGCATGTAATGCTTCTAAAAGCCAGTAAAGCATTACACAAAATGGTTATGAATAAGCTGCCTGATATCTGAGACATTGTTTTAAAGTTTTGATCTAAATCTTAGGCCTAAAATGTATTTTCAGAAATACATTCATGGCAGAGATGTACACGCATGGCTATATTGCAGTCTGGCACTCAAAGAAAATATATTTATTAATATTTACCACAATTTTCCATTGCCATCTTGTTGCAAACAAGCACCCTGTAGACAATTCTCCTGGTTCTTATAACCACTGTAAATATAATCAGCAAATTTCTCTACTATGTACTTCTACATTTCACATCAAGCCCCTTTAAATAACTGTTTATGAATTATGCAGAAATTTTGAAAAATATTAAAAATATTTGCCATTACTTTTCTGAAAACATTTTTCAGTGAAACAAATAAACCTCTAAATTATAATTATTTACAGTGATAGAACACTGGTGAACATTTCTGAACACCGAACAAAAACTTATTTGAAACAGAATTGTTGAGTTTTATTTCAGTTGAAGATGTGCGGCATTGACTGTAAGAGAGGACAAAATGTGGTGTGTTTTTTTAAAGGCATAAGTACAATTAATATTACATATACATAGTATACTTTAATACATACTTTTCATAAAGGAAAAGTTGTCTGATCAACAGGTCGAGTATAACAGGTAGCTAAGCTAGAAAAATATTCCATAATTATAATATCTAATACTGCTTTGGAGAATAAGATACTGATAAAAATGGCACGTTTTTGCCCATCCCTTTGTACCATTTCAAATGTAGAAAATCCTCTGTTATTCTTGCCTGTTTCTAGGAAAATAAAATAAAATTGGTCCTTTTCCAGCATTGTTTGTAAACTGCATCATATTCCATGATAGTCCACAAAGCATCCTGCCAACTATGCAGTGGCCCAGAACAGGGTGGTGTGAGACAGCAGCTACGTGTTTTAAATGTGAAACTGTTTACCCAGTTTGAGGGCGCAGTTCCAGCATTCCAGCATCAGGAGAGGTCAAAGGCAATGGTTAATAGAAGAATTCCAGGATGTTTGATGCAGAAGGCTTTCAGAGGTGGACAGAGTCATGTTGTCGGCTGGTTTTGAGGGGCTGGTGGCATTAGAGAAGTGTGGGCTGATAGGTATGCTGTAGCCGTATAGTCCAAAAGGTGTTGAGAGAGACGATGCCAGCGTGTTCTGCTGGGCCTGGTGAGCCCCAGAAGCACAGCTGGCCTGAAGGCTCTGAAAGGAGAGCAGGCAGGGGCCAATGGCTGTTGGGGCCTGGAGGCACTGACCCCTACAGCTGCTGGCTTTTTTTCCATGGAGAGGAGACAGCAGAGGAAAGTCAGTCAAGGGTCGTAACGCTGAGTAACCTCTGAGCCTATCTGGTCCCAGGCTGCAGAAGGCTCTGCTTGTTAAGGGATGGTTTTGAGGAGCCACTTTGTAGCAGAGCGGGACACTGAGGTTGTGGAGTGTGCTATCAGAGCTTGAGAGTGTGAAAGGGTGGGACGCTGGGGATGTAGAGTGGGGCAAGAGGCTTTTCAGAGGGGAAAAGGTGCCACAGCTCACTGAAGACCCGGATCTCCCACCTTTAATCAGAATCAGAAAACTTTACTGATCCCAGAGCAAACTGCTTATGTTATGACTGCAAAGAAACACTGAGACAAGAACACTATAAAATATAAAGTCTAAATAAATCAATTAAAAGGAGAAATACACTATACGCAAATGCTGGGTACAAGTACCATAGATAAGAAACTTACAGATAAGTGAATTCTGAACGACATTCGTCATAAATATAACAAAAATATATGAGTGCCATAGTTTACATTTCAGAGTGCAACGATTCTAAATATCATTGAGGTTGAGGGAATGAGTGTAAGCTGAAAAGCATTTGGAACATATTTTTGATATACAATGTTCAAAAGCAACTGGCTGTACTTACTTTTTAGTACAGTTGTAATCTTTGTACAGCTGTAATATTTTTTGTTGCCGGATTCTGAGCTCTATCAGTTGTACACTGATAATTAAACCAGTTAAGGTTAAGGTTCCCATATTCAGGTTTGATTAATAAGCATATTTTCCCACTAAACATGAGAAACAACCTCCCAGAAATAAATTCTTTCTGAAATTATACCCCCAAACAGTGTATATAATTTTTTTCCTCCTTTAATAAGGTACGTGCAATTTTTGCATGTTTCCTGAATTTTTTCAAGTCTCTATTCACTGTCGCCCCTGATGATTAATGATAAGTACTTTGAAAGGAAACTGTGAAGGATGTACCTTGCAAATCCAGAGTAAATGGCTTCAAATCGAGGCCGAATGGACTTCGCCAGGGGTAAGACTCCAAAATCCCATCCAGGACACCCCTGTGGGAATTGAGAAGAGAAGAGAGGCATTGGTGCTTATAATACATTTACTGAGTTAGGGGTTCAGTGCACTGATGTCCTCGACACCATATATGTTTCTGAAAGTGATTTATGGCATACTTTCCCTCAGCTGAACATAAAACAAAATACCGTTCTAAGAAACAGCAGACTCCAAATTCGAGTACATCATTTGTGTATGGAAAAAATACACGGCCAGTGGGTTAGCTACCTGTTTCTTCCAGGGTCTCTGAAGCCTTTGGCAAAAGGATTTCGGTCAATCTTCAGCTTTGTTATCTTAAAGAAAGGGAAGGAGCAAAGATAGAATAAGATAAGATAATCCTTTATTAGTGCCACAGGTAGGACATTTTCTTTGTGACAGTAGTAAAGTGGACAGAACAAAAGAAAAAAGAAGAAGCAGCATAACCAATAGAATGAAAACTATACAACACAACAGTACAACTATTATACTGTTTAGTAGCAGTAGACAGTAATAGTGTATTAGGAAAATTGCACGTGAGATATGTTGCACTTAATGAAGCACTGCCCATGAGAAACAGGGTATGGGGTATATTCAATATAATATTCAGTACAATATTCAAAAACGAACAATGACATCAGCTTTCACTGAGCGGGGCATGCGGTATATAATTCCTAGCACCACGCGGGGCGAGAGGCCACGTCAAACAAAACGCACTGATAACAGCGGGCTCGTAAGACACTGTCTCCAACCGCAGGCCTCCCCATTTGAAAGCAGTCGCTAAAATTCAAAAAACAAAATAATCCTTCCCAATAAAAACTAGTCCCCGGTGACAAGACCTGGCAGACCGAGCTGTGGCTTCGAGTTTCTGGAGCAGCGTATGTAAATACCGAGGCGTTTCAGAAAGCTTTTCCACTTCAGCCCAGTTCTCTCCCAGTTCTGCCGCACATACTCTGCGCTCTGGGAGATAACTGCGTGATTTATGCGCCCGGGCTGAGGCGAAAACAGCGAGATATGTGTTCATATGAATATGATATGCTTTAAAGATTTTTCTGCGGAGCAGCACATACGCCATATGGTCAATAGTATTGGGACACACCTCTTTCAGGATTACCTCCAGTGAAGGGCAGACATTTTGGACTTCCAGCTTTGTGGACACAGTTTGCGGAAGAACCTTTTCTATTCCAGCATGACTGTGCCCTACTGAACAAAGCCATGGTCCATGGTTGTATGAGTTCAATGTGGAAGAACTTGACTGACCCGCAGTGAGCCCTGACCGTAACATCATCCAACACCTTTGGGAAGAACGTCAGGTTCTGGCCTTATAAATGCTCTAAAGAATGAATGGACACAGAAACTCCAAAATCTTGTGGAAGGCCATCCAAGAAGAGTGGCTGCTGTTATAACTAAACGGGGGATCAACTCAGTATTAAATTCTATGGATTTGAATACAGTGTCATTACATTCATTGCCACTCATTGGCATGTATAAAAACGCTAAATATATCTTAAAATTGGTTATATTTATTCTAATATTAGCATTTTAATAAGACCTTAACAAAGAACTTTTAAAAATATGTTTTTCATAAATTTCTTAAGTTTTCAAATACTTCAGTTTTGCATTTTCTCTTCTGATGTTGAAGATCAAATTGGACTCTTCTATTTCTGGTAAAACTGAAAAGTCCCAAGTGTCATTAAAGTCCCTGTTGGTGTAATGGTCAGACGTCCCAATACTTTTGTTCATTTAGTGTGTAATGTTCATGGAATGTGAAACGCGCAACTTAGTGTTGTTAGTGTTACTTAATGAATGAGACAGCACCACACTGTTTTTTGCATAGAATATTTCTTTTTTTCGGTCCGTTAGACTATAATGAGAAGAGATGGTTCCACCTGCTGGTTCTGGTAGGCCGTCACTGTGGTGAACTGGGTCTCTGGGAAGGTAAAGGTGTGCACCCCGCGCGCGGGAAGAGAGGACAGGTGAGCCGGCTCGGGCCCTGGCTCGCGCAAGATCACGTGCACGCGCGGCTTGTACTTGTGCATGGACTGCAGGATGATCTGGGTTTGAGACGAAGAGACACAGTTAAAAGTTTGAGAAGAACAAGAATAAGAAGCTTAAAATTATGAGAAGAAATAGAAGATCTGGAACCTACGTGACCCTTGTCGTCCATCTCGTTGTTGGTGAGTTTGATGCGGTCGAAGCTGATCACCTGCCGCATCCACGTCTCTCCGGAACACGGCGAGTCCGGGTGCACGTAGAGGCGCGGCGTGATACACGAGTGGTCAGTGTTTCCAGCCACCATCCACTGAGAGCTGTGGTACACGTACCTGTAGGGCCAGAAGACAACCAAAAAATAAGCAATAAAAGTGATAAAAGTAGTAGTCAATTTTGCTTCGCCTTTAAAAAAAATGCTACACTTTTCAGACGTGGCCAGTGATAAAGCAGTGTTAATGGTTTAATTACTTAGCGACAAAAAACCACAGCAAATTAATAATTTCATTATTTATTCACAATGTATATATATACATGATCCCCTCCCCTTTGGTTAGAATTTTTGACTTGCCCCAGTGTTGATTACTTCGGTCCTTTGGTTAAATAAGGTTTGTTAAAATGTGTAAGTGACTACAAATCAGTGTAATAATCGACGTTTATTTGCTGGGGTTTTTAAAGAACTGACTTACGTGGCTAGACTGTAACTAAGAGGGTTAAATTGTCTTGCCTGTATCTCTTTGAATCCACAGGCATGATGTCCATGGCAATGTAGTACTGCTTAGTCGGGTCCAAGTTGCGCACTTTTACTCGGATGGATGGAAACATTCTCCTAGTGGACGGGTGATCAGCATCAATAGATCGCACTCCATACAAACATCAGCCGTATAATTGAGCTCGAGTGGTAATTAATATTGTGATACTTCACAAGAGACAAAAACAAAATTATTATGAATTCAAGAAAAAAACCCCACATGAATCAATTAACCAAGCAACTACATTTAGTGTAAAAAGTGATGCAAATGTTCTATCGGATGAAGAGTTCTCATCCGATTTATCTTCACAGTATGATGCACAGTATGATGCAGTATGATGCCTTGAGTAAATGGTTTAAAACTTTATATTAGCATTAAGTCTCTTTTTGACAGTAAAACAATAACATTATAATAAACACAAATAATCATGAATATTATTTGAAAAAACCTTTTGGCGTTTTAGAGGAACAAACTTTGATTCAAGATTATTCCTCGATGTATCCATTGTGTATATTTATGCTGGCACATATTTAATTTCAAACCAGGTTTTAAATAATACAAATAATAGCGGACTACCACTCATTGGCATGTATAAAAAGGCTAAATATTATCTTAAAATTGTTTATATTTATTCTAAGATTAGCATTTTAATAAGACCCTCACTGCCCATGTTTTTCATAAGTTTTCTAATACTTCAGTTTTGCATTTTCAATTCTGATGTTCAAGATCAAATTGGAATCTTTTATAGTTTTGGTAAGTCCCATTTGACCAAAGATTTGTTTGATATAATCAATTAAGCGAGAACTAATTTATTTAGTCATGTGATTTGATCCATTCTGTTAATAAGTCCAATCACTTTCGGTGTCATCATCACATTCTAATGCCTTTCTCTAAGTCGTGTCATAAATACGGCCTGCACACTGCATTTAAGGTCTTGATATGTAAGTGGCTTCTTAGTAAACCCGGACAGTAGAGCTGAATCTATTGACTTCATTATCAATGATGAAAACCTCAAAAAATGTCTGAATTATTTTGATTTGTTAATATTTTTATACTATTCCGATTGAGCACATTGAATGACCGTTGTATTTGATAATGGGCTGTACAAATAAACTTGAGTAACAGCCTAATAGCGTTTAATTTTTTCCCGCGTTTTTCCCGTCATTTATAAGGCCAGGGACCTCATTTTGCATAAGGCCTGCATGAGAATAACAGAGTGAATGTCCTACCGTCCCGCCTTGGTGATGATCATCTCGGTGCCTATTTCATGAAATCTCTTCCACAGGTCTGATCCCTGCAGATCCACGCGGACCTGCGGCTCAGGATCACACAGATCCTCCGAGATGTTCACTGGACTCTCACCCTCACACGCTGCTCAACACAACCGGAGAAAAAATCTCAAAAATACATGATGATACATGAAGATCCGTCTGATGATGCCGAGCAGAATATAGGGATTTTGTACAATTTAAACAAAAAATTAACATGGATGGATGGATGGATGGATGGATGGATGGATAGATAGATAGATAGATAGATAGATAGATAGTTAGATAGATTAACTGATTGACAGATTGAACAGTACTTAGATAGATAGACAGTGGATTCTTAAATTCTTCTGTTACCTGATAAGATCTCTCTGCCTGCTGTCTGTCTGTCTATGTCTGTCAATCAGTCTATCTACCTGTCTTTATGTTTGTCTGTCTATCTATCAGAGAGTACACACTCTGTTTATTCTATGTCACGGCCCTTAACAGTTTCACTCACCGTGGTCTTCTCCTTTTCTAGCTCCAGGTTCCGAGTCTCTGTCAGGGACTGTCTTGGGCTTTTCCTCCTTCACGTGTTCCACCTTCATCCTCTTGCAGCTCTTCCCAACCAGAGCTTCTACAGAAAAGGCGTGCGCCCTGGAGCTCAGGCCCTGCATCCTTGGGCAGTCTGAGACAGCAGCTCCGTCTTCACTGACACTTTGCATTACGAGCTCGTTGCCTCATCCAGGATTAGAGTCTCTCAACGGGCCGCCCGAGCTAAAGTGTGAACGGGACCCTTCTGTCACATTTCTCTCCGGATTAGTTCTTCCCAGGTTTCGTGTCCCGTCCACCTTCAGGGGGACGCCCAGCCCCTGTTTTTCAGAGACATGCCCACTGGACACAAACCATGAGACGCCAATAGGCGAAGAGGAGGGAAGACAGAGTCAAGAGAGGCGTTGATGTGTTTTTTTTCCACACCCATTTTCATACAACCTCTCTAGCTCGCTGAGTCTGAGTTTCAACTTCCAGCCAATCAAAAAGCAGGGGCGGGCCTTGTTCCTATTCGAGTGGGTAAAAAAATCTTCGCTAAACTTCCCAACAGTGCTACTGAACCCAGAATTCTGAATTTCTTTACATGAAGTCGGTTTAACTGAGGCTCAAATGACGGCCCACACTAGCTTATAATTTATGGAGCGAAGAAAATGTCTTCCGGGCCCTATGACACTTGTCTTTTTTCTTCCTTTCTTTCTTTTTTCTTTCTTTTTTGCAAATGGATGTTAAGCCTTTCTGCTATATTATCCCGATCATATGCAGTTTTACAGCAATAGTGTTGTGACCTGTCACAGTTGTAAAAATAAAAGGAGGGAAAAAAGTAGATACAAAAAGTCTTAATAAAAAGTACGAATATCATATTTATATATATATATATATAGATTGTCACTGAGAGAGTGTAAACTGTAAATCAGTGTTTCCTCCTAAATGGACAGTTTCATTTCACAGACGTGTGATTGACTTGAAGTTACATTGTGTTGTTTAAGTGTTCCCTTTATTTTTTTGAGCAGTATATGTTTTTTTTAACGATGAAACAAAGCGAGTCGTTTTGGAGTAGTTTTATTGTGTTTTGAGCGAGTTTTGTCAGTATTTGATGTGCCTGACCGGAGTTCTTATTGTTTGAACCGAATGCTGAACCGAGGGGCGGGCCCAACTGCATGAGGGGCGGGGCCAATAGTGCGAGTTGGTTGATCGGAGCCTTTTGCACAGAGTGAATGGGAGAGAAGCGGTGTTGAAGCGGCTATTGATTCATAATTCTGTGGTAAAAATAAGGATTTCTCCAAACAAAATGGCATCTCTGCTTCCACTAAATGGCACATATAGAACATTCATTTTTTATTCTTTCGAGCTCAAATCCTGAACATACGTTGACAAGACCTGTGGCTGTGGGTTTCAGTGTCAGAAGAAACATTCCTCTGACAGGGACGATAAAACACGGCTGAATTCAAAGAGGTTTGACACAAGAATAGTATAATCCGGTATTCCATCCTGTGTTGCTGTTTGAAAGTAATTTTACATATTTTACTTCTCTGGCACATGAAACTTCAGACAGTCTTTGCTTTGAAATGAGTTCAACTGCAAACAATAATAACTCTCTGTGTCGGAACTGTGATGTTTTAAAGTTGGTACTGTAAATTCCAAGATGGCCACCAAAATAGGAGTGAAAGCTAACAGTGGGCCTTGGAAACATTCTGTGAAGGACAGGTGGGCCTTAACGCTGAAAAGGTTGAGAATCATTGGTCTATATTTGTCTGTATTTTCCCCAAACTATTACTTTACCAGTAGACAGTGTCACGGCACCGTGCTGTGACAACAGTAATTGTTTAATCCTTTGTTATGTGTATTAACTGCATCTCTTGCATCTCTTCATCAGTTCATGACGAAGAGCCCGAATAAACGGCTGGGCTGTGTGGTGTCTCAGGGGCTGGAGGAGGCCATCAAAGTACATCCCTTCTTCAGAGAGATAGACTGGCTTCTGCTGGAGCAGAGAAAGATCAAACCCCCCTTCAAACCACGCATTGTAAGTTCTCTCAAACACACACATTATTTGTTCATCACATACCCTGTTCAGATTATTACTCACATAACTTTTATGTAGGTTGAACCACATCTGTTCTTCATATTTGCTTCCAGAGATCCAGACTTTCTTGTATTTTAATGTTTTCTTGAGGAACAGTTCTCCAGGCTTCCTGAAGGACTTTCAAAGCCTCTCATTTCCAGTCCAGGCCCTGAACCTGACCAGTTTCAGAGGAATGTTTCTGTTGGTTAAGACACACAGTGACCTACGTATGAATCATTCAAGC
>JBBPDB010000032.1:17140167-17152182 GCA_037974465.1 Brachypetersius altus | reverse complement strand
GTTTATTATTTATGGTCCTACATGTCCTGAGGCAGAGACGAATGTGTGTGTGTGTGTGTGTGTGTGTGTGTGTGTGTGTGTGTGAAGCTGTGCATCGGTGGTCAGTCTTTTCTGAAGCACGGCTCTAATTTGTGTCACCCTCCGGTAAAATGAGCTGGAAACACCAGTATAGTAATAAAAACACTTTTCCAGTAAAATATACTGTTAAAAGCCTTCATTGAACCCCAAATTCATTTTCAGCATTAAACACACATGCATGAGTTTTTCTGATGATTTTGGCTGAGATGTAGAACAAAGGCAGTTCGAAAGGTAAACAGTTAATAACCTAAAGGCAAATATTCATGTAGACTAGATGTGTGTGTACACACTGTTCATCTTTCTTTCTGACCGGGCACCGCCTTCTTTACATGACAACATGTGAGAGCAGCATGTTATTAATAAGAAAGGCAGCCGGTCCTAAAGGTGGGGGCCTTGCTTGACAAATTGTAGATGGAGAAATTCCCAAAATTCATTCATGTTGCATGTTTTATGTGTTGCGGTAGAGTTTAGTTGAAAACCATTTTTTTTTAATGCAAGTGACAGTTTTGGCCACAAGTTACTTACGAGGGTTTCTTTTAGACTAAAGAATAAACAAAATATGAGCACTGTATGTCATGGTATGTCAGAAAGCAGTGTTTTGTGAGGAAAATTTGGATACAATTGCAATAAAACTGCAGTACAGTCCTATAAGTTGTACACTTTTGATGTAAAGTTCAGTCAGATCCCATTTCCTTTGTTAATAAATCCATTTCTGTCTTGCAAAATATATCTTAATGTTACTTTTGAGTCCATACATGTCATATGCATTAAGTCCATCAGTACATTTTGCAATGTTTTCATGTATTTTCTTGTTTTTCTTTCTGAAGAAACCAGAAGATGTTCTCCTCAAACAGCTCAAATGGAAACTGCAGCTCAATTGACGACTTTCGCAATCAGGTCTACTCCACCGTCTACTCCATCATCACGGTCTTCGGCCTGGTGGGCAACGGCTTCGCTCTGTATGTGCTTCTCCGGACCTACCGCCAGTCCTCGGCCTTCCACATCTACATGCTGAACCTGGCCGTGGCAGACCTGCTGTGCGTCAGCACCCTGCCGATGCGCGTGCTCTACTATGTGAAGAAGGGTCAGTGGGATCTGGGCGACTTCCTGTGCAGGGTGAGCTCCTACGCGCTCTACGTCAACCTCTACTGCAGCATCTTCTTCATGATGGCCATGAGCTTCACGCGCTTCCTGGCCATCGTCTTCCCTGTGCAGAACCTCCGCATGGCTACTGAGCGCCGGGCACGCGTGGTCTGTGGCTGCATCTGGATCTTCATTTGCGCCACCAGCTCACCTTTCCTCCTTTCCGGCCAGCATTTCGACCCCAAAACAAACAAGACCAAGTGCTTCGAGCCGCCGGAGGAGCGGGGCAGCCTCCAGAAACTGCTCATGCTGAACTACTTCTCCCTGGTGGTGGGCTTCGCCATCCCCTTCCTGGTCATCCTGGTGTGCTATGCGGGCATTGTTAGAGCTCTACTGCGCAACGCCAATGGCCTGAAGAAGCAGAACAGCACACGCACCAAGGCCATCCGCATGATCGTCGTGGTCATGCTGGCCTTCCTGGTCAGCTTCATGCCGTATCACATACAGCGCACCATCCACCTGCACTCCAAGAAGAGCGGCTCCTGCGAGGAGATCAACTACATGCAGAAGTCGGTAGTCATCACGCTTTGTCTGGCCGCTGCCAACTCCTGTTTCGACCCCATGCTCTACTTCTTCTCCGGGGAGAACTTCCGCCACCGCCTGTCCACTTTCCGCAAGGCGTCCGTGAGCAGCGCCAACAACCATCGCACCCGGCATCTGCCGCCAGTCGCCCGCCCCCTGCAGGACGGCGAGCAAAAGAAGGCCACCAGCCAGAGTAACAGCAGTTAGGATGGAGGAGGGTGAGGCTTTATGGATAAAGATTTCACCTCAGAAAAAAGTGACAGTTACTCGTTATTGAAGCTCAGGCTAAACTTGCAGGACAAGAATGGAAGAGGTGCTCAGGGTCTGTAGCGTGTGCTTACCCATGTTACATGGACAAAGAAGTGGAAATGTAGCCTAACATTTGTTCAATATTGACATAAAGAGTGTATTTATACAGAGGAAGGTTTATAAAGTGCAGCAGCCCGCTTAAGCTTGAATATGTGCATTGTGGTCATGCTGCTGCTTTGTGTAAGGTAATATATTGTATTTCAAAGTGTAATGTAATGAGATTTCTTGTAATCGGTGTAATATTAACGGGTGAAGCTTTCGCAGTTTGCAATTCGTGCCAGTTTTTTTGACACGACTGAATGAGAATTTGACAAATACCAGGTTGTATTACACTCTCCTGCTGTTGATGCTGAATGTTACTGAGTATATAGGTCTGTATATTAAAGACTGTAGCTTTACAGACCTAATGTACTTACTGTATGTTAATGAATGTGTTTCATGATTAGATTGTGAGAATGCAGGTCGTATTTATGAAGGTTATTATATGCAAGAATAAACATATCTATTAATATAAATTAAGTAATCGTTATTTTTTTAAAGAACACTCAGGTTGCAGGACCCCCGGTCAGGCTTTGGGCTTTCATCCTAGGTCGTGGTCTTAATGCGCCATCTTGTGGCCGATCTGTATAACTGCAGGTTTTGGGCCTATCTTCGTTTCGCACTCTGGTTTTAGCACACACTCTAGAAAATAAAACCATGACCCAGGTCGAAGATATCATTTAATCTGAAAGGCATTTACTGTGTAAAAGCATTCTTCCTAATCAGACAGACATGTGGTTTGTTTTCTAATGAACATTATTGGTCTTAATTCTACTTAATGTTAATCCAAAACTGGGCTCGGTTATGATGGGTTTGTATTTGAGAATTTTCTGATGATAGTACTTCCATTCCTGCTTTTTCCCTATTTTAGCTACTTATATTTCCTCTACAACTCCTCCAGGTTTAACTGGATCCTGTGTTTATCTTAACTTTATCTTTATAAGACCCCACTTGGCCTTCTCACTTCTCGCTTCTGAACCAACAGGAAGCCAAAAAGAGAGAGAAAACAAAATAAACATCTATTCTTAGCCACTACAGTGCAAGAGGAAACTCTTTGTTTGTTTTGTTTTTTTATTTTACATTTCCTTTCAACTTGGGTAACAGAAAATACTTTTATCTTAAGTGGAGCAAGTCTGTGCTAGACTGCTGTACTCCAGTTTCATAAAACGTGGGCTTTATATCACACTATATGGACAAAAGTACTGACTGACCATTACACCTTTATAGGGAATCAGATTTGTGTTAAAATGTTTCTAATATAAATGCCGTAAATGTAATATCAAACAAATAAGACGTTTTTCATTGTCGTCTGTGAGACTTCGCAGCTAGTTTTTCAGTTTCGCTGCTGATTCCATAAATTTAATGACATTGCATTCGAATACATAGACTTGAATATGGAGTGGGTCTCATTCTTTGCAGGTCTGGCTCACAATCCCAATAGTGCTGGACGGGGTTGAGGTCAGGGCTCTGTGCGGTCCACACCAAACTCATTCAACCATGTTTTATTGTGGAGCTCACTTTGTGCAGTGGGTTACTGGAATAGAAAAGTGTCTTCCCCAAACTCCAGCATGGCGTTGTCCAAAATGTCTTAAGCATTAAGACTGGAAGTAATGGGACTAGGCCGAAACCCTGAAAAACACGTGTGTCCCAATATTTTTGTCCACATAGTGTAGCTGGTGCGTCAGTCTTTGCTCTGTGTTACGGAATGCGGCCTCCACTGCGCATGTCCTCCCGGAGCCCGGTGGCGATGCTGTGGGAGCTGGGCATTCCCCTCAGTCGGAGCCCACTTTAGGAGCCGAGCGTGTGGGAGGACCGAGGCTACCAGAGGTGGATTAAAAGGAAAAAAAACAACGCTGGCTCTTCTTTCTCTCAGCCTGGTCACATGCGAGCTCCGCCGCACGTCTTTTCTCCGCTCCGGCGTGACCGCGGTGGGCACTTCGGGTACGTGTTTACTCTCTTCCCTCCTTCTCTCTGGCGGCGCAGAGGCAGCGCCTCGCTCCCACACTCCCTCCGCCTTCTCCGGGCTCAGACAGACAGCCAGCCCACGCCCTGCGCGCCGTGAGCTGGCCTTTTCCACGTTATATCCTCACTTTTGGAGCAGCAGAATTATCCAGAAACCCTCGCCTGTAGTCTGGGTCAGGCTGCGTATCGTTTTTTAATGGTTTAGCTGAAACTGAACAGAAACGCGTGCAGCCCCCATGAGTGCATAGAGGCTACAGGGTGCGTGTGTGCTATCAGACTGGGGGGCTCAACCAAAACCCGGTGTTAAGAGATAAGATAAACCTGTATTAGTCCCATATTTGCATTGTTACAGCAGCAAAGTGGACAATACTAAAGTAGAAACAGCATAACCAATAGAATAAAAGCTATAGCAACACAACTGTAGAATGGAAAGGTACACTATACAAATTTTGCATAAATATAGTACGTCATATGCATGAGTGTGTGTGTGTGCATGTTCATTGTGTGTATATATATATATATATATATGTGTGTGTGTGTGTGTGTGTGTGCATGGACACATTACCATTGTGTTCTGAGAGGGCACTGAGGCTGCTTGTATTTTTTTTGTGGTGCCACGCAACTGTGATAAGAGCTCTTGATGTCCTTCGAATGACTGCCATTTCTTTAAGGGTGGAGATGGTGAGGGGTGGGCCTTCAATGGGCTGCTTGAATTTACTTCACCGGTGGACCACATGGTCAGGCAAGAAATGGGCTACAGCCTTTCTTAGGGTTAATAAATCATTCATCAGTACTGGCCAGCCCATCTGGATACACTGTACTCGTGTGGTACTTTGCACTGGTAGCCCTATGAAGGGTCAGTTTGGGTGCTTAGTGGGTGGGGACTTTATGTGAAAGAGAGATGTAGCAGATCATCCCTGGAAATACACACACACACACGCATACACACACAAATAAGGTGCTCTGCGAAGGCCCAGAGTAGACTCAGAACCCTGCATCTGACAGTGGTTAGCCTCAAGAGCCTCACTGCTCCGTGCTTCCTCTTTTAGATAATACTGAAGGTTTTATCACAGATGAGGGAGAGACGGGAGAGTAGGGAGTGGTCACAGGAAAACCAGATTCACTATTTCAGAATCTTTTGTCCTGGAAGGGTTCAGTTTCCTTTGTGCCCCACACCCAGTGTCACCCTTTCAAAAGCTGGCCTGGTGTGGGACGCCCCAAGGCTCTGCACGCATCCTTTTTCTGCCGCCCTGGTTCTTTCCGGCGGCTTTTCTGTGTCACGGCTCTACCGCAGCTGGTCAAGTCCCATATACTGTACTGAAGCGGTATCGGCACCTATACGGAATGTGACAGGGTCTATTATACAGAAACAGTTGTATCAATCTTATAGAACATCATTATCATTTCATTGATACGTTTATACATGATCTCTTCCTCTATTGTAATCTAAGAAGGCATTTTGACTAAAGGACTTTAACTACTTTGATTCAGTTCAATTCGATTTCATTTATATAGCGCTTTTTACAACCAGGTTGTCACAAAGCAGCTTTACAGAGTCCAGGTCCGAGCCCCTAGTGAGCCAAAGGTGACAGAGACGAGGAAAAACTCCCTCAGCTGGAGGAAGAAACCTCAGCAGGGACCAAAACCGTCCTCCTCGGGTTGACCCAGAGAGGAACAAGAATAGAGAGTAAATACAAGAGAGGGCCTCAGTGAACAAGGTTATAGACATGTAGGCCCTCTATGGCTAACAGAGTTGGTTTGCTGCTGCAGAACATGATTGTCCTGTTGTTGAATTGGGTGTTGGGTATCACCTTACGACATCAGAGTTTATATCAGGAAACGAGTCTCTGGACCTTCGCAGCCCTGTTCTTATGTAACGTTTCTCAGGAAAGGTAACCTGGGGCAGCAGGTTCTGTACATGTGACCCGTGGCGCTTCCTGCTGGTGGAATGTCCCCAGCTTTTGAGCGGTTGCGGTAGACGAGGCGGCAGAGTCTGGGCCTGGCAGGCTCCCAGCGCCGCGAGCCGGGCTGAGGGGCGCCCCACGCAGGAGCAGCTGTTGAATGGAAGAGAGTGGAAGGAGCCAGCAGCCACGGATGTCAAAGAGTCATTGTGTGGCACAGGGGCCCTTGGCGAAGGGGTGCCTGGCACTGCCGGGGGCTCTTCACCCACAATCCCACAGCAGACTCTCGCTCCTTATATTCTTCCACTGCAGAGAGAAATACAGAAAGCAAGAGTGCGGGAGAGAATGGAAGACGTGCTCAAGACTATTAAGAACACTCACATGATTTAAAGGACCCATATCCTTCATGTCCACACGTATCAAAAAGCATAATTCATTTTACTTTCTGGTTTTCCCAGTTTCTTTTCTCTTAAAATCAAATAATGTGTTGTTTTTGTTGTTTGCAGGACAGATGTAAATATTCTCTGTTCTGTTATTTGCTTGGAGGTTAATGGTATGACTAGAAACTTTTACCATAGTGTCAACATAATATGTCAGTTTTTTATTTCAAACTGGTAAAGGAATGATGTTTTTCCTTTATAATAATAATTTAAGAAGTATAAATAAAATCCTATGTGATTAAAGAATTGTTATAACAAAACATTATTTCCATAATCTCTGCATCTCTGCAAAGCCAGCTGTATTGGAAGAAAGGGCATAAACAACATATTTCCATGAAACAAAAGAGTTTGATTTAGGAGAAAAACGCTGTTAAATGTTGAAAGCACACATTTTCTCCCCAAATGTGTAAATTCCTCGGAGAAATTATGTTGATTAACGTTAAGCATTGGTTTCACTGTTTCATGATGTCACAAAACCAGTGTATTTGCATATGTCTGCCTATATTAGCCTGCCTGTTCATGCTGAAGTTAGTGTTTCTGCCAAAATAGACAGTACAGGACAGCCAGTTAGGACAAAGCTCATTTACATATGTCAATTATAAAGGCAAAGTAAACAAAATAATCTGATTAACTCTCAAGGATAAAATGTTCTTGGGGAAAAAATACATGACAAATATACAATTTGGAATATGGGCCTTGAAATGCAAACACTGTAAGTAATTTTGAACTAATTGTACAATGTAAAGATACATTTTGATGTAACATCAATGGTATCTTATACCAAAACTGAAATTCCAGTATAATCTTTGATAGTATCCACAGTGTCCCCTTTAAATCTCTTCGTTAGATAATAGAAATGCTTGTAAAACTTACCTTGAGTTATTAAATGTAACCCTAACCCATTATTTATGTATTATTGTAATAAACGCATGTATAGTCATATTTAGTTAATAACATTGTATCAATAGACAGTGTTCAGCTGTACCAAGTCTGCATGATTGTATTTATAACACAAAGCTACGCCCTTATGGAAATTGTGGGTCAATGTCGATATTGTGTACTTGTCATGTAAATATCTGCATTTCCAAAATGTAGAAAAGCTGGTCATTTCTTCTCTAAAAGATGAAGTGCCGATTTAAAATGAAGTGATATTGTTCGGTGTTGATGTTTTAATTAGTAAAACAGAATATTCATCGTCAAAGCCTGAAATCTGAGATGTGCTGTTAAAAAAGGGCAGACTTTATAGAAAATAATGTCATTTTAATCACAGTTGCAGTACTGTCCTGTCTCTGAGAGCATCATCTATAATAGAAAATTCAAAGGCTACATGAACTTTTTAGTAGCAAGTACTTCCGGGCACCAGAGGGGTAAAAGCTAAGCTACTGGGGAATTTAACTCCAACTTCCTTATTGGATTTCCCCATTTTCTGCACAGCATGCTATGGAAGAACCGTGATCTCCGCCCAGGATGCAAAAGCTCCCCTTATATACCACCTCGCCACCCACCGTTCTCTTTCCCACACTCATCGAGCTCAACGCGGGGCTAACTGGGTGTAAAAGTTGACAGGTTACACCTGCACTAGACGTTACATTTCCTGTAACTTCTTTTTCGTATAGACTCCGCCCCTAAAAGGCTTCTGTATTGGGTCTACACAGAAAGTACTCCCAGCTGGGCCTGATAAGATTCATAAGCTCAGAAACTGTATACGCAGGATGAGCAGCTGTCCCCATCCCAGGGCTCGTCAGATGAATGTCCGAATGGCATGCCTGCTCTTTTCAAGCTTTCTCGTGAAGATAATGGGGTGACTGTTTAAACCTCATGTCACACATACAGTCTAATACCGCAAGGGCCACTGAGACCACGGGCATGTCTTGCAAGTTTCACTTGTGTGGCAGTGCCCAAATCACTGCAGGCAGTGTTGCACCCCTAAACAGGGACATGGGTGTGGGCATGGGGGCCCCCTGAGGGGGTATGCTGTGCTGTGTGGAAATAGAAGACAGATAACCGATTCGTTTGCCTTGTAGTTCTTGTGTGCGGACCGACATAGGTCGTGTAGCCTCCCCTCCTTGGTGTCCCTGAGAAGGGCAGCTGGATGGCCTAGTGCAGGGCTATTCAACTTCAGTCGAAAGTGGCCGGATATGAAAGTGACTTTCAGAGTTTCAGAGTTACTGCCAGCTCTGCTCTCCTTTTTTTTAACACGCCCATTTTCGGACAAAACCCGCCTCCCTTTTCGGCTGCAATTGGCTAATAATACGCCAGCTTCTGGGCTTGAGTGCCCAGTGACCAGCACTACGCCCAGCACTCATGCGTGGTCACAGGATCATGTGAAATATCTGTCATTGCCACGCTCCTGGCATGTGTTTGCAGTTTTTGTGAGAACGCAATGGCAGGGTTAACGCACACAGTAACATTTTATTAGAATTTTTATGCCTCTCTTCCGTCCTCCTCTTTTTGTCTGAGTGGCTAAGAGGGGAGGAGGGAGGAGCTTGGCTCTGGTAGCCTATCGTGGCTGGAGCAGGGGCTGGTCTTCCCCTTCAGAGCCTGGTACTTGCAGATGACTGCCTGGCCTGGTGGTGGGTGCAAGAAGGGGGTCGATCACAGAGGGCTCCTTTGCAAACAGTGCCACTTATCTCACTTGTCATACTCGTCCCACGGTTTCAGAGTGTGATGAGCAGGGGTTGGGGTGGTGTGGGGCTGCCAGCTCAGGATGGCTAGCAACTGGTGCATAGTACCATTCACTCTTGAGTTTTTCTTCCCTGGGAGTATTGGCAGAGGCACAGCTCATGTTAGTCCTTGACCAGGAGGTAGAATCCACAGTTTGCACCAGTTTTCTTCTGGCAGGATAGTAAAACATCTAAGTTCTTCTCCAGTGTTCCCAGAGTGAAATAGGGAGCAGAATGGCAGGTGGGAGGCCTTATATTGGAGGACTCCTGCGCCCGAGACAGGGCGTTCATTGTTTCTGCTCAGAGTGCTGCGCGGGAAATGGGGATATCCAATAGGGAAGCCTGTTGGAGGGTGGAGCCTGTATGGTATAGAATGTAGTGAATCTCATCAAGTGCTGTAAGTAGTGTGGTCTGTTATAGCACACACTCACGTTGTGTGATGCTGACGATGTGTTTCTACCTGCAGGGTGGTGGAGTGCAGTTTGAGCATGATAGCACACTTTTTGGTGTAGCATACTCAATCTTAAATGATGGGCTTCATTTGCAAGCATCTCATTTTAAAGCTTAGTAGTTTTTAAAGAAAGAATATGGACTTGCTTCAGTATTGGCTGTACTCAAAATGTAAATCTCGGCATCAGTAAAGAAAGTATTATGCCATAAAAGTAGTGTTGTTATAAAGGTGTTATACCGAAACTATTTTTTACAGGTGTGTCCTGCATGTGTGGATCAGGTCACAGTCTATGGAATGAATGCCGTGTGTTAGAGAAAACGTTGTATATGCCGTGTGCTATTAGGTGTAATTGTGTGTGGTGTATCATTGCTACATGTTATCCATTGTGCCTCCCTTAATGCCGTATTAAGTATTCTGAATTTGTTTATATATCCCTGAAATGTTACCGGTGTGTAATCCGTCACTGAAGAGCTTAAGGTTGTACAGAAATTCAAGAAGCCTTTGTTTAAACGTAAGCAAACCTTTTATGAAGTGACTGGACAACAGTGGTACTGGTGGTGGGAAGCCTACAGGGTCAAGACACTACAGTAGGCATGACGTCCTATAGACTGGTACTTTGCTGAATGTGTGTGGTCTTTAGAACTATAGTTTTGGCTTCTAACGCAATTACAGGTTCTTACGTGCCGTGCCTCGCCGTCAGGCTGGGTTTGGTGTTGTGTCGCATGTGTTCCTCGTGTTTCCTGTTTACAGCTTGGCCTGCATTTGTGCAGAGGAGTGTGGGGTTATTGACTCCAGATGGGAAATGTAGCTGAGAGAGAGAGAGTGAGTGAGAGAGAGAGGGAGAAAGAGAGACAGAGAGAGAGAGAGCATCACACCACATCACTGCAGTCTATTTTTTACCAGAAAGCCATAATAAGACCTGTAACCTTTCCGGAAGATGTTTTGGGACTGTGTATAAAGTTTCTCCATCTGTAACTGACCGTTTGATTGGGGTCACTCATATTTTGGTCAACTCTTTCAAGGGATATATGTGTAATTTACCACGATCTCATATTAATTACAAAAAACAAACTTCAGTTTAAAAATGTACTAAACATCTCCTGCACCTAACCCTGCACTTTGTCTTCTTAATGACACATCGGATGTCAACCTGAGGAAAACTCGATGTGAAATGATATTCGCTGGATTTAGAAGGCAAAAGAAGGCAAAACACCGGTTCACTCCTGGGAGGAATCTAAAATCTCTCTGGGCCCACAGTCTTACTAACATTGTTAATCTAGAACTCACCACTGCAAGACTGAACAGAGCACGACCGGAAACTGTGAATGCTGGGAAAAACTTTTTATCTGAAATTCTTCATTGGAGAAGAGACTGTAAATGAATGGATTACAATATACAAAGTATACGTACTGTCTTTGTTGGGTGAGATAGCTTTCTGAAATGCCTGCTGTTTCATTGGATTTTTGTTCCAATAAAAAAAAGAAAAACTTTTGATCACAAAAAAAGTACTAAACAAGAAGTTAAAATGGTATCAGTTTCATGCACAGTGCAGGTAGAGCAGGTGTTGTGTGAAGATACTTATTCTCATGCAGATGATATTTTTAGACTCATATTATTATTTTAGGTGTTGACTGTTGCGTTACATGCATCCAGTCGTTTGGTAAAGGCTTTGCTCCTTCACTTTGTCTGAAGCTCAGGATAAAGGGTTATTCACACATGTTCTCTTTCCATTACTGTCCAATAGGAGTTGCTGTCAATGAAAGCTTTCTTCAACTATGATGACCGATCAGCACCTCCCACTTCTGGAGGCCACACCCATGCTGACTGAGGTGCCCCTCCTCCCTCACATGATCAATGGAGACGGCATGCAGCAGGTGAGTGGGTCATACTGGGCTGGAGATCTCTATTCGAGGAGCTTTGCTTTATTTTGGGAAAAAGCCCTGCTTGGAAAAGAACAAGAATGGCTTTCTCTCAGATCACCAAGTTTCATTTCAGCAATAACATGTTTTGTCCAGGATGTTTCCTAATAGGGCTGCAGGATATTAGGAAAACATGTGATATGCGATAATGTTGTTGAGTAATGCGATGGCGATATCACATACGATAAGTGAGTAAAAACTTTATAGTGTTCATGTTATTCTGCTTTGGATTTGCTGGTAACAGAGACTCCAGACTCTGACTAGTCTATGCAAAAAAAAATTAAATGCAATTTCCAACATGTTTTTTTTTTTTATTTTTTAATTTACTTAAGCAGAGCATTTAATGTCTCCCATAAAACATCTGAACCATTGAACATTGTTAAAAAAAATATCTTTTTTACATTTTAAATCTTAAATAAATGTTAAAATAATTTAAATTATAGTAAGTTCTTAGCCAGAAAAAATAGCAAAAGGAAGAATCTATAACAGCAGATGATGACGAAACTGGCCGGTGATGTTTCTGCCCTCTTCTCTGTGGCTCTGGGTGAAGAGTTTTGGAAAAACACCGTTTACTGCAGTTCAGTCAGT
>JBBPDB010000032.1:17092107-17102883 GCA_037974465.1 Brachypetersius altus | reverse complement strand
CACTTGGGATGAAGCGCTGACGTAATGAACCGAGGCTTCGTTTGTCATCGGTCACGTGGTTTTCTGCTTAGCCGATATACGCCTCGAAGTGAGGCTTTGTCTGCCACGCCCCCTTATACTCGATACGCGCTTCGGAGCCTCGCTTCAACTAGCCCATCACTAATATTTGCAGTTTACGTGTTATTGTGGGGATTTTAGCGTAAAACTATGCAAAAAGATATGCGTGTGACTGAATCCACGACTCCTGATCCGAGTAAAACTGGGGGATTACTGTATATTAATGTGCTTTAGAGTCAAAAGTCCAGTACAGTTTGCTATTTATTGTGCAACTTCTTGTAACTTCTAAATGTGGGGTTCAGGGCTTTCCAGATGTAAATAAATGATGTTACATTTTTGTAGCTCGCCTGTTTGTAGATGCCTTGCAGACTTGTATGTCATCTGTTATTTTTAGGTGTTGCTGATGGGAAAGAGTGGGTCTGGGAAGACCAGCATGAGATCAATCATCTTTGCCAATTATATTGCCAGAGACACTCGGCGACTGGGAGCCACAAGTAAGATAATTACATTTAACAAACACCGCAAACATGTTAGTCCAAAAATTGCCTCATACCTGCAGTTGTTAGAGGACTCCAGTATTCGTTAATTACACTGGTGCTCAGATCTCTGTAAGTCTAAAGTAACATTATTCAGCAAAGGCTAATAAGTAGGACTAGAGTGGTATGGGTTAAATTTCAGATATCAAGGTTTGTGTTAATGCAGTATATAAACTTATATTGCATTTCATATATATACAGTACTGTGCAAAAGGCTTAGAAAGGATAAACTATTTGCACAGGGGCCTATCATTTCTGCCTTCTTTCTGCAGCAAAAACAGCTGAATATTAGAATAAATGCGAACAAACAAGCAGTAAAAAGTCTCAGGATTTCTTTTTTCTAAGCAGTGGTGGATATTCTGTGAGCTGTTAGAAGAACACAGGTTTGGATCCAGGTCTCTGCTCAGGGCCTCCAGTCATTGGGTGAATGAATAAAATCCCATAATCGGCACCTAATTTCCATGAGGAAAGAGATCTGGAAATGGTTCAGCAACACTTTACCACAGAAAACCACCATTTACTGTATTATGTTGTATTTGTTGTCATGTAAGAGTTTTAACACTAAACTTAACACCACTGCCCAGCAAGAAACAGCTTTTAAGCAGTATTTTCTCAAGGGACTAAGACTTTTGCACAGTACTGTAATTCTACAAACTTAACAAAGAACCAGTCTTCAGACTACAGAAGCCTATTCTGTTATGAGTATGGTGCCACCACCATGTTCCACTTGTACAGAACTCACTTGTGGAACTTTTATAGAACTCACTCAAGTAATAAAACTGTGAAATTTGAAAGGGACAGCATCTGCAAATTCTCTTTAGCCAGTGTTTAGGCATCATCTAGGACTGGGAAACTGGTCAGACAGAACATTACAACCACCTACCAACCTATCTGGAGTAGAAGCTAACTTTCACATTACATTCCACTGGAGAAACATAATTACACTGAAAGTTAATATGATCATTTAAGTTCGGGTGAATAATTCAAGTGTCCGTAATTAATCAGTACATATTTATTGACTTAAAGGCACAGAGTTGTACAAAAATACTTCATCGTTATTGTATCTGTGTATCTGAGCATCACAGAAAGCTCATGCTCATGCTCAGAGATAATAAGCCTTTCAGCTAAATGAACATTACATCTCGATGTCCCTCGACTCCATATCACACTCAGATATTTTTAACTGTGATTTGGACCACAAATACTTTATTGCTGTTATATCAAAACTTCTTCTTTTTTTTTTTTTTTAACTTTTTTCAATGGGTAACCCTAAATGACCCTTCACATCTGAATGTGCCATGATGAACCAAAAGAAAAGGAATGGAGTCACTTGACATTAACTTAAATGTTAAGAACCTTTTACCTTTTTTTCAGTAAAATCACCATTTTGTTTTTGCTACAACAGCAATGTTATAATGAGACAGGTATTTCATGGAATGACCACATGCCAACTTTGTGTCTGAGAACACAAATCTGAGATAACAACAACAACAAATCTGATTGGATTTGTTCTGCCTTCTAATTATGTCCGAGGACCTTTCTAGCGTAAAATCTCTCCGAATGATTAGTTAAAAATCTCGACAGTGGACGTTTATTTTCTCTTATCCGTCTGCCCTGTGAGGAACTGCCAGATGCCTCCTCGGTAAAACTCGTTGCCGTATGCGTAGAGCAAGGCATTGAAGATGGGTGACAGTTTTGCAAGAACTGGGAGAACCTACAAACACAAAAGACCAACAAAGTGTTATCATTCATATTCTATTCTCAGTTGCAAAAACATACTCTTCTAAAATCAGGGTCTGATGCTCCCTAAGCCTATGTGTACATGTACACAGGTATTTCGCGGGTAAAAAAAAACAAAAACAAAACAGCCCAAAAGAGCACGTTTTCAAAAATATCCCTGTCGACGCGTAATCACAAAAATGCGGTATAAACCATGCCAAGGCAGCAGGTGGCTCTATAACCTAAACTGTATAGCATTGGTGTCCAATCAGTAGCTTTTGAGGAGGAATGTCATTACCAGAGACGGTGAGTGTGTATGAAATTGCGCACTTTTAGTGCGTAGTGCGTTCACACTGAAAATTAAGCTAAATGCTGCACTGAAAACGGCCAGAAAACGCCAGGCAGAACGATGGACACTATGCGCATTAAACAAACGCCATTTTGACTACATAGCGGAGTGGGCAGGTTATGGCAGCCAACGGTGAAACACAAGCCCAAGCGGAGGCGGCTGGTTGGTATAAATGTGAGGAACGTTAATAAAGTTATTTTACTGATGTACACTGCGGTAAAACAGATATTCTGGCGGCTGGAGAATCGCGAGCAAATGAACGTCCGTCACTTCCGCTAAGTGCAAAACGTCAGTGTTTCATTTACGACAGCACTGACCCACAGCAGTGCGCACTACAGAGGGAAGGGTTCAGTGCACTACACACTGCACTTCAGTGCACTCAGGTAAGTGCGCGATTTCAGACACACCCAGTGTCTGTGTTGAATATAACAGCATCTAAAGCTGACTTTGACATCTATGTCCTTCTTACTGGATGGACAGTAACTCAGCGCAGTATATATGCCAAAACCTCTAAAAAGGTTGAGAGTGGTTGTACTTTGTATACGTTGGGTTTTGTAAATGAAAACCTAATGTAAACGTGGCGCAACGTTTTTCAACGTTTTCTTCTCCACAATTACAATTGTTTTTAATCATCAACACTTTCACCGCAGTTTTCAAAACCTGCATTTTCACTGATCTAAAACTGAGTTTACGTGTGGAAAAAAACCTCAGTTTTCAGAAAAGTGTGTGGACATGGCCTAACTTTGATGATTTCACACCTAATCTGCCACTGAATTAATTACAGAATTACAGAGGCTCCCTTGATATCCACTGGTCATGACTTTTGAGGCAAATTTACATAATCAGATATTTAACCCTTAAACCTTTCAATATCATCAGCCCTTCTGCCATTTATTCAGATTACTAAAATTTTACTATTTATTTTCTTTCTTTTGTTGGCTGTCAGAGACATTATCATGCCGGAACAGAAAAGAGGCTTAAAGTGTTAAATCCTGAAAATCCCAGGTTACTAAAATTTTAATTATTTGTAAATAAAATGTTTATCATTTTACAGTGTTCATGTGCCAAAATGGAAATTTGTCAGGAGATGCTACAAAATATGAAAGTTAATGTAAAAATATTTTACCCCAGTTATGGCCAATGTAAGTACAAAAAGTACAAAAATAAATAAAAATGAAAAACAACAGCCAGAAAAAGGACATAAAATGTGTTGGCTTTCTGAGCCAGTCTTCAGCTCTTCAGCACATTTGTTGTATTTCAGTCATTGTTTGGGTTGGAGTTGGGTGGATCATAACTAGTTCAATTCAATGTATTTATGGAAACGCACTTATTCTTTCCATGTTCTTCCAAAGATACTTCTAAGATAAGTGATTGTGTGTGTGTGTGTGTGTGTGTGTGTGTGTGTAGGTTCAGAGATTTCCCTACCATTCGGATCTTTGGTGATACAAGCTTTGTACTATCAAAGCAGGCGTAAACACACATCACCATGTAAGGACCCCAACACAGCAGCAGGGTCTTTACAGGCAGACCTGTGCTGAACTGCAGAAACAAGAGCAATTCAAGTAATTAAACATTCAGAACTAATACGAGGAACATCAACAAGGAAAAGTAGTAGAGTAAGAATAATTAACCATTATTGTAAAATTCTTCATGAATGCTTTGCTTTTGCAATCAAAGCTGAACTGTGTGCTGGTCTTAAACCAGCGTATCATCCAGTAATCTGGATTTCACGCAAACGTTTTAGGAAATCTGCAGAAGAAACAGCCCATTGAGTCACAAGAGGCTTTCAGAGACTTAGCAGAAATACTGAAACAGAACTATTGCGGAATCATGTTTTATCCCATTCTCTATATTTAAAAAGGACTATTCACTCACTGTGCAAGGCTTCTGGTGGGAGTACACATGGACAAAAGTATGTGGACTGTCAAACATCTCAGTGAGGTTTTATTCTCATTGCACCATAAAAGGCTCCACATGGCAGTGGGGATTAGCTTCAAGTCACAAGAACATAAGCAGAGGTGGATCTTGACATTAGGTAATAAAGCCTGACTGCATTCCAATTCCCAACGGTGCCAGGGGGCTTTAAGGTCAGGACTCACGCAGACCAGTCAAGTTCTTTCACACCAAACAGGGCAAAACATTTTCTGTGTGGACCTTGCTTTGTGCAGAGGAACAGTACCATTCATTTCCACAATAAAGGGACCCTCCCTAAATCATGAAAAACACTGGCAGACAATTATTCCTCCTCCACCAAACACTGTGCTGTATCTAAACTGTACTGTGATGGCACCAAAGTTGTATCAGGCTTTGATGGTCCAGTGTATTTCAGTCCAGTGACGCTGTTTCTGACTCAGTTGTCTCCCACAGTTTATGGCCGGTCGTCCCAAAACCACGTCCATGGAGTCGAACCGGCGGAACGTTTTTATTTTTTCTCTGCATTCTTTATCCGTGTGATGAAAATCTAACCTAGAAAAGTTAATGATGTCCAGGATCACCTTCATGTTTCTCACAACGTTAAAGATAAATTTGTTAGCATCACTGAGATTTACCCTCAGCCCAAACAGACCATCGCACTTGTACCTTGTTAACTTCTCAGTTTTACATTTTTGTCTCCATTTTTACTGTTGTTTTGTTTTTTTGCTTGGACTATAAAAACAATGGTCTCTTTCCATGCCTGTGTGTTGTCTCAGCTGGGTCCTGCCATCGAGCAGCTCTGGTTCAGATCGCTTTATTTGTAATGAAAAAACTGTTTGTGGTCTGATATGATTCCTAGTGTCAGTGGTTGAAATTCTGTCAGACTGAGAGATGGAGAACATGTTTCTACTGTTCCAGAGTCCACCCGCTTTCCTTTAATCACTCCAGTTGATGCTTGGCAACAGGTATGGGGATCTTGGGGTTGTGTGTGACTGCTCAGCCGCTGTTATCACCATGGAAACATAACCCACGATGCAAACAATCGATTCACGCTTCAACACTCAATAGTCCCGTTCTGCAACCTTGTGTGATCCACTGCTTCAGCAACTACTTTACTGATGAGCTTTACATGTGGCGGTAAACTAAAATGTTTGCTAGCTAGGTGCAAACAACTAGTTAAAAACAATTGAGGCAACCTTCTGGGCAGAGCAGTTTATAAAAAATAAATTGGCTTAAACATATCTTAAAGGCGACTTTACCTTGAAGTTGTGGGTCTTCTTAAAGTATGCATAAATGGACTTGTAGGAAGAGTGCATGATGAGGAGTGGAAAGATCAGGTACAGGAGGGTGATGGAGAGCATATATGTGATGTAATCTCTGAGGAAGACAGGCAAGAGAATGAGACCAGTTGTTAAAACAACCTGAAATGTGTCTCTCCTGGTTCTCTTTGGTCAAATTTTGTCCACACTTACTGCCCACACCTGATCTAATAGGATCATTAACAACATTTCTGTACCTTATACCTTTTTGCAATTGTTTTGTAAGCCTTAAAAGCTTGATAGCCTGGCTAGGATGCTTTATGTAAGAGCTAAACATTAATTCTGGAGATACCCTGGTTGATATATACAGCCATGACATTAAAACCACCTGACAAATAGTGTGTAGGTCCCCTTCATGTTGTCAAGGTATGGTCTTGGCAAAGCCTCTTAAGTGTTATCTGGTACCAAGATGTTAGCAACAGATCAGATTAGTTTGTCCAGTACATCCCACGGATGCTCTGTTGGACTGAAGGCTAAGTCAACATCTTCAACTCTTGTCCATCTTTATCAAACAATTCCTAAACAGTGTGTGGCAGGACGCTGAAATTAACGTCCACACTAATGCAGGCCCCAAGGTTTCACCCAAAACATCACACTGCCTCTTCGCCTTTTTCCACATAGTGCATCCTGATACCATCTTTTCCCCAGCTAAGCGACACACAGCCCCACATGACAAAAAAAGGTGATTAATCAGAGCAGGTAAACTTCTTCCATTGGTCTGTGGTCCAGCTCTAATGCTCATGTGCCCACTATTGCTGGCTTTGGTGATAGACAGGGGTCAGCATGGGCTCTCTGACGGGTCTGCAGGTACTCTATCTCACACGCAGCAAGCTGTGAAGCACTAGGCTTTCTACAAAGCTCTTCTGGGGCGTCAAATCATATAGGCTAGCTTCCACTCCCATGTGCATCAAAGAGCCTTGGATGTCCATGACCCTGTGTCTGATTAACCGGTTGTCCTTCCTGGGAACTGACCACTGCATACCAGGAACACTGAAAATCACTCAGATCCTTACATTTGCCCACTTTTACTGTTGACAAGACTTGACATTGAGGAAATGGTCGTATATATATATATGTTGTGGCTGATCACTGTATGTACTGAATACATGATGTTCAGTAGTACTGGAAAAGGTTACCTGTCTCCTCTGGTGTAGTCGAGAGTGCAGCCTACTCTCATTGGCTCGAAGTCAAACACTCCCCAGCCGATAGAAGGCAAAGGAAGAGCAGCCCAGAAGATCGCCAGCAGCCACATGAAGGTGCTTATAGTTAGAGACGTGCTCCAAAACATCTTCTGCTCTAAAAATACAAAAATACCCCTTGTGACTTCTAATGCATTCTGCTTTAAAGAATACACTTATTTTAAGTTTATTCCTAAATAATATACTATTTACATTATTGCAGAAATATTATTCATGGACTGGTTACTTCAGATTAGATAAACGGTAAAGTATGTCTAAAATATAGAGCTGCCATATGTAGCACAGTATTGGGATACTTCTATGTTAACATCACAGAAAATATGGGGGGGGCTGGGGGCTGGGATGTATGGAAATCCTGTACTCACTGGTGCAGTACATGTGATATCTGTCCCAGGCAACAGCACCAAGAAAGCTGATGCCTGCCAGGATGGACACCATTCCCTGGACACCGTGAGTCTGGCAACCCTCTGGACCGAAGGGCCAGTATCTACAGCACAGAGAGAGGAAACACAACATCATTAGTTGAAATAATAAATTATATGACCAGTATGACCAATTATGAAATAATTCATTAATGTACAGTCATTTCTCCATTTTACGCGAATCAGCACTCAGTCTAACACAGATGTTTTTTTTCTGAGAACCGAACTGTACCTCCATCAGTCCAGCGGTGGCAGTAATAAAATGAAAAGTTGTCAACTGCCATAAAAACAAGAAGAAGAAGAAGCTGCAGCATGTAGCATGACTGCTCCATGTCTTGTCCTTGTATTTTAGTTTTATAACCACCCCCCAAAGTTATCTCAGTTTATTTAGTATTAGTAAGCTGTGCTCTGGCTAAACATGTGAGTAGAGAGAGTTATTTCAACCTTTCTTTTGTGTACGAGTGTTTGCATGCTGCTAATGCTAACCACTATTGCTAAGTAATAATGTTTTCTGATACTGATTATTTACCTTTAAATTTTCTTTAAGGGTAATGCATTAAAGTGTTCTAGGAGCATATTTAGGGTTTACAACATAAAATTAAGCATTTTTAGGCATTTTTTTTTACCAAAACACAACATTTTTCACCACAACACACACCGTTTTTCACTTTATGCGGATGCTTTTGGAATATAACTCCCACGAAAAGCGAGGGATTACTGTATATGTATGACAGAAGCGCGGTCTTATTAGTACCTTAAAAGCTAACATCAGTTATGAAAAAAGATGTGTGTCACTGTTTGTTTGATACAGCACACTGTAAGAAGATAATCCGATCAGTGGTTCAGAGTAGATTTTGTTTAAAACACAAACTTTTTATGCCATAATAATAATAATAATAATAATTATTATTATTATTATTTATTAACCTCAGAACCCAAAGATTACTCAAAGAAAAATAAAGCCTCTATTTAATACGTGACACAATCTTGGCATGACGTGGGTTCAGCAGATCAGCTAAATGACACTCTGAAAGTGTGTCACGATAAAGCTCCACTCTCTGAGGGACGATGTCACGACCCATATTTTCTCTCTCTGACAATCAAAAACCTGTTTCATTTTTTCAGAATATTATTACTCATCCGCTGTCGGTCAGCCACAAGAGCCTAAAACCCTCGCTGCACCTAATTCACCCAGCATGCTTGTACATATAGCTCAAATTTATACTAAATAATTTATAAATCATTTTAAAGTGATGTATTTAGGTTTGTCTAATGAAAAACTAGCAATTCAAACTTTGTAACTGTTATTAATCCTTTTCAATGGATTTATATGAACATAAAAGTCGTACAGACTGATTAAATACCACACAATACTGTGTTATTTCAACTCAACACTGCTCAAAAAACAATAACTAAAGATAACGTGTGTATGGCGAATACACATCATGGGAGTTTTATTAAGGAGAGGAGAGGCGCACCGGCCTCAAAAATATAGGTGAAGCAGTGAAGTAAAAAATGTGAGGTATAAATGAATGTTGCTAGACTCTGTTAAGATCATATTTTTGGTTTTATTACTGATATGTGACATTTCTACTGTAGTAATGTGAAAGAACACTACACTATTCATTACTATGTGCAATAACAATCATTCATTCATTTTCTGTAACCGCTTAATCCTGAC
This sequence comes from Brachypetersius altus, assembly GCA_037974465.1. Classification (NCBI taxonomy): domain Eukaryota; kingdom Metazoa; phylum Chordata; class Actinopteri; order Characiformes; family Alestidae; genus Brachypetersius; species Brachypetersius altus. The sequence goes on along the minus strand of JBBPDB010000032.1, from coordinate 17,093,687 downwards.
TAGGGGTGTACCCAGAGCAAGGCAGGGACTATGGGCGCGTGGCAGGGACTCATGCTTGGGGGAGGGGAGGGGGGTGGGAGTCCAGCCCACAAACACACACACACACACACACACACAGACACACCTACGGTCAATTAAGAATCCCTAGTTCACTTTACATGCATTTCTTTGGACTATGGGAGAAACTCTGAGACCCTGGATCTCAAGGAGAACATGCAAACTCCCCCCTGCAACACACACACACACACACACACACACACACACGGATTCAAACCCCCAACCCCTGGAGTTGTGTGAGGTAAGAGTGCTACACACTGCACCACTGTGGGACCTGCTGCTGTAAACTTGTACAATAATAATCTGCATTTAAACCGTCACGTACATTCCTTTCTCATGCTTTTGGGATTTAGAAAATGCTACACAATAACAATTACATGCTTTAAGATTCATAATCATTACTTAAACGATGGAATATCAGTGCCGAATTTCTGAGTGTGTTAGTTTATGCCCCACTCTCCACTCCCTCCAGCAAAGTGAATTTGTACAGACCTTTGCTTCTGGAAGGACTGATCATAGAAATGATTCAGAATCCTTTAATACTATTGAAATACTACTGTGTGTATATACACACACATGCACACACACACACACACACATGCACACACACACACACACACGACAGGTCAGAAGTCTGGGCCCACACTCTGATTTGTAGAAAATATGCGATACACTGGAAATACTTCCTGACTGGTATTGAAGTGGTTTGTCAGTGAAAAAAACAGCTTGTGTCCAAATTCCATCTTCTGGTAGTTACTTAAGTTATATAGTATTGATCTGTATATAGATATTTGGGGCAAATGTAGGGGCATTTTTAGGCTTTTTTTTTTTACCACATCACAAATTCAGTTGAGTTTTTTTCAAAAATGGAACATAACCTCCGTAAATGTCAGGGGGTTTACTGTGTACAGTACTGTGCAAAAGTCTTAGGCATCCACAAAAAAACGTTCACATGATCAGTGTTTGCTCTTTTTTCACATGAATATTACTAAATATACCTAATAATCCTAAATAGAGTAAATACCAATAACATTACACAGTAAATAGTGATTGTATGTACAGTATATCTGTGTGTTCTTTGTGGAAGTCCAGATTTACTCGTAGTTTCCATCAGAAACCTGGTTTAACTCGATCAGTTCTTCAGTAAATTAAATCAGGAGCTGCTGCTGCAATTTCCGAGGAGGAACCTGGAACCGAACCTGTGACTCCTCACCAGCTCACACTATATCAGCTACTTTTTTTTTTTTACGTTTTACTGCTTTACTGTTTATTTGCAATCATTTTTTCGGAGGTTAACTTTGGTAGCAGAAAGACGATTTATCACACACTGAAAAAATGTCTTTAAACTACTTGCATTGGTGACTAAGACTTTTGCACAGTACTGTGTGTATATATATATGTGTATTAGTGCTGGGCCGTTAACGCGAGACTCTTATCGCGCAATAGAAAAAATATCACCATTAATCTATTCACAAAGTTGGGTTGGGAGCTGGGTCTATACTACGCAAGCTATGATGACTTTC
>JBBPDB010000032.1:17004989-17015009 GCA_037974465.1 Brachypetersius altus | reverse complement strand
CATGGGTTCGAATCCTACCTTCAGCAAAAACCACCACTGGGTCCCTGAGCAAGACCCTTAACCCCAAGTTGCTCCAGCGAGAGACTGTCCCTGTAGTTAGAGAATGGAAGTTGCTTTGGCTAAAAGCGTCTGATAAATGCCGTAAATGTTCTTGCATTAGACAGAACACATTTTACTTTTCAAATGATAGCCTGGTCATCCAATGAGGACATGAGGCTGATCATCACAGTATAGTGGTTCAGGCCCATATTGACCCTTCAACAACTCATAAGGTATGAAATCTGTATACAGCTAGTACAGTTTCCTTTATTAAACTCTGCATTCTGGTTTGGACCGTTTAATCTTAATGTGAGGGAAAGCAGCCCACTGCCTTTGAGCCTTTCTTGTGTTGTGACTAGTAGGAGGTGCTGCATAACCCCCCATGTCCTGCATATCTGTGATTAAGAAATGCAAGATACTCTTTATTTCTGTGTAGGCATTGAATCCTTCTGTATTCGCATGAAAGGGAGAAGTTTACACACCAGCGCAGGAAGGGTGTCTGCGTGGGTGTGTGTGGGCACTTCTTTGTTGTATTATTGATGGAGGCAGCAGGTAACAAGGGACGAAGGAGTGAGATTTGGCTCTGTTTAAAGTAGTCATTAACTAGGGAACCCTGTGGCTGTGAGATTAATGACCAATTTCTGTCTAAAACATTTCTTGAAGCTGCTTGGGGAGAATTTGCTCTCAGCGAGGCTAAAAGTAAACCTATTAGACTAATTCTTTTTGTTGCAATTATCAAGGTGTTTTATTTCTAATTTGCTTAGGACTACATCACTTTGTTTCTCATCAGGAGACCCACAACTGTGAACTGATGATCTACGAGAAAATACAGAAGCTCTGCTGCCACACATTTGGACTTATTAATACCATACAATGGGCCTACAGTGCTCCACAGTCTGTGTATATACAGTAATTCCCCACGGGGGTTACGTTCCAAGAGCACCCCCATATAGTGAAAAACCACGTTGTTGTGTAAACCCTAAATCTGCCCCCAAATCTGGTCCCAGAACACTTTAATTTCATGTTAAACTCAGTTTAATGCATTACCCTTAAAGAAAACGGAAAGGTATATCCGTATTCACCTCTTTTCATTTAAATTCCCAGCAACTCGGAAGGTCACGGGACAAAAATATTGGGACACCATGCCGAGGTGAATGGTTTTTGATGAATAACCCCTGATCTCCTGGGGCTAAAAATACAAATGACGGCTCGTTGGAAAGTTCTCCTGGAGATCTACCGAACTGTGGAGTTTTAGACATCTAAAACTGGTAAATGCACCTTATTCTGCTTTATGAGGGACTGATTAGTGATCAGCTCTTATTTAATGAGGAAAAGTATAAAGCACTGCTGTAATCGACTCTCTCCTCCCACACTGAGGCCAGTTGGAGGTGAAACACTACTAGAAGCTCCTCAAAACTAATTATTGCCATTTAGTTTAAGAGAGAACCAGAGATTAGTGTTCTCTGAATTATTCAGGTTCTGTAAACGCTGCAGCATTTCTCTGATTCTGATGTTTCCTTTAAAATCAAAGAACAATATTTTTATTTGGAAATGAGGAGAAATATTGTCAGCAGTTCTTAAAAACGAAGGCAAAGTTCAGTTCAATACTTGCAGCTAGAAAAGATCAAACCTGAGAGACTGAACATGTTTGCAGTGGGATCTTATTTCATTCTTCCTGTTTACAATTACAAAACAATGAAAGTCGTTTACAAAAATTGTCTTCTTGTAGTATCCGACATGTGTAAGAAATAAAAAAGTACCCTTGAATTCAGTTTTCCGGCTGATTTCCAATTTTTTTGAGCTGATCAGTGAGGTGTAATTGGTCCATCAATGGAATTTAACATGAAATCAAGTGTAGCAGCACATTTGTACACGTCCCTACAAAGATGATCTCTGCTTGTTTTCCGCCGGGCCTCAGTGACCTCCGCTCCCCGGGTGTGGCCCCATTCGAATGTCCGGTGCCAGAGCAAAGAGCCATTTGGTGTTGGCTGCTGTTCTGAAGATTACAGCCCATTAAAGTCATGCTCTACAGCCCAGGCCACGCCGCTGACGGCAGATGGCATCGCCTGCCGAACTCCGTAAGTCAGAAGGGACTCATTGCTATTCAGGAAGCGAAAGAAAGAAAAAAGGTTCACTGAATGAGCCACGGACGGATTACCATGAGGCCGCTTTCCTTCGTGCTTTCGAGCAAATGGTCACACTGTGAGGCTGCAGGCCGACCAGGCGCGGAAACGAATGGCAGTGAGGGTTAAAACAGACGTGTTTTGTTCAGATTTATGCTGAATAAGATGAGAAGACTTGGTCTGCTGTGTTAGAAGGTCGGCCAATCTGCTGCAAAACTCGCGTCATCTTTGCAGCATCGCTGCAGATATCAAATGTGCTTCATATTTATTTTATGAGATTGCTAAATAACGGCTTATTCGGAGGACCTTGTGTATGTGTGTGTGTGAGACAGAACGCCTGGTCCCGATGGGGGGGACTGATTGATGAGGTACGGAGAGAGAGAGAGACAGACAGACAGACAGAAAGGGGGAGAGAGAGAGAGAGAGAGACAGAGAGCAGAAATGGGAGATTAAAGTAGAGGCACAGGATTAGAGAGCAGGTTTTAATGATGCAAATGGAACGGGTAATGCTGTGAAGAGGATGGTCGTCATTATATCTCAGCTCTCTCTCTCTCTCTGTCTCTCCCTCTCTCTCCCTCTGCCATTTGCTCTCGTAAGTTTGAAGGTCTAAGGATTCATGTTTTTATACAACCATCAGGTTTCTCAACCACTGATAGGCCACGAAGACTTTTGATTGGACCGTGAGTATAAAATGAGACAAGCTATTGGTCCACGATTGGTCCCAAAAAAACCCTTTTTATGGCCTAATTGGTGTATTATTAAAATGCCATTGGTGTATTATTTAATGAATAGTGGAGGTTGTAACGTTTCGAATGAGCCCTCTTGCCCAAAAACTGCTCCCAGATCAGTCCAGTGACGCAGACAGAGAGGCGCTCCGCTGCACTCAGTCGGAAATATATGTTTTTGTTTTATGATAAAACAAAGCGAGTTGTTTTGGAGTTGTTTAATAGTGTTTTGAACGAGTTTTTTGTCAAGTGTTTGTTGCGACTGACCCGGAGTTCTTATTGTTTGAACTGAATGGTGAACCGAGGGGCGGAGCTGACAATGTGAGGGGCGGAGCTGACAGTGTGAGGGGTGGAGCCGCGGTTATTGCTTTATAATACTGTGGCAAAAGTTAGGATTTCACCAAACAAAATGGTGTCTCTGCTTGAACTATATGGTGCTAAAAGCCGTATAGAACATTCATTTTTATACTTTTGAGCTGGAATTCTGAACATAAGTTCAAGGAATTGTGATTTGGTACTGAAAATTCCAAGATGGCCACCAAAACAGGGAAAGCTAACAGTGGGCAACATGCTGTGGACAGGAGGACCTTAATGCTGAAGAGGTTGAGAACCATTGATATAGAGGATAGAGTCAGGGCTGGGGATGAGGTTGGTGGGGGGTACACAGTTCACAAGAAAATGTTTTTAATTTGTGGATTTACATTGAAGGACATTAATCCTCTTGGGCTATAGCGTATCGTCATTGCTGCTAATTTCTAAGAATTAATATTCCAGAGTCAGGGATAAAGTGAAAGTAAGGATTGACATTACCTCATTCTGTTTCTGACAGTGAATGCTTCTTCACATGAATTTATATTCAAGCTCCCGACCCTTACTTGTACTTATTTGTAACAAATGGTGATAGCAGTCATCTAGTATTAGGAACCGCGGGAAATATAATTGGTCTCGGAATGACATGAAACAAGGTCCGGCCCGAGGGTTCCTGTTAGATCCCTAATGACAGGGAATATGCTAGTATGTGCGCTACAGAAGCTCAGAAATCTCAGAAAGTTTTCACTTCATAAGATCTAAGACAAGGACTGACTTCGCTGCTGAATTTTAAGATGACATGCCGCCGAATAATTAGATGTAAATAGTTTGCGGACTTCTGAGGAGAAAGCGAGGAGATTTTTGATGCTCGGTGTCAGCAGAAAAAACAAAGTGAATTCTCTATAGCCGGTTCAAAAACTCTGACTCAGCAGTCACTGTTCATCGGATGGATTTCTTTACTTAGTTACCAATGACGAACGTTCAAAGTGGAGAGATGGACCTAACAGCGATGCCCATGTTTTATCCGTCTGCTCCAGTGCTCTGTATGCCTGAACCAGGTGAAGAACCAGGTAAAGAACCAGGGGCCATTACAGAAACCTCCTAACTTGTCTGGTAACGGCAGTTTAGGATCTTATTTAAGAAAAAAGCTGCTACAGAACAACCGTTCACGAGCCAGTTTTCCTCTCCTAACTTAAATTAAGGAAAGTGTATTACAGAAGCAGCCTAACCTCAAAAAATCTTAAATAAACTCTCCTAACTTTAGGAAACCGTTCTGCTGCCCGAACTGTCGCCAGCTGATTATTTAGACTGCGGGTAATTTCGGCCGTCGGCACGGCGCTCTCCCTCCTGGCTGGGGTACAATTAACAAATGCACTTCGTTTTTTTGCCAAAGGTGATTTTCAAAGCGAAGTGTGTGAGTGTGAGGGAGAGAGAGAGAGGGAGAGTGTGTGTGTGTCCCAATACTTTTGTCCAGTTGGTCTGGTGTAAAGTTCAGAGCAGGATGTTGTTTAATCTCCATATTCTGAAGACAGTAATGAAGAGACTCTGGCGATACAGTGTTACGGACTGGAGCCTCGTAAAGTTACAGTGGCAGCAGGAAACAGTGACTTCACCAGATCACGTGCTGCATTAGTTGCTAGGTAACAGACATTAAAGTGGATCATCGGTGTTAGATTGTTTATTTAGGATTCCTAACTCGAGATAAGATAAGATTCCTAAATCCAGTTAGATCTGCTTCTGTAATACCAAACTGAACAAAATCCTCTTAAATCTTAACTATATACTGAAGAGAGGAAGTTTCTGTTATACGGCCCCTGGAACCTGAAACGAATCCTAATGATGCCGCGGAGGATCTTGATTCTTATGGTTTTTTGCTCTTAAAGGTTTTTTTTTTCATCCTGCCACTGTCTGTCTCAGCCTTTTTCTTAAAATATTAGTTTGTTAAAAGATTGTCAAGCTGCAATATCTTTAAAAAAAAAAAAAGAAAGAATGACAGAAAAGCCTTAAAAAATACAAGTTAATAAAACATGTGGGACCAAGGAGGACTGCTGTGTTTGATTATTTAAAAAAAAAAAAGCAGCACCATTTAGGGGGCGGTGCACTAATTGAATGTACAGAAACGACAGGAAAGACATCAATACGCTGATGATTATTTCTACATGCTGTTTGTTTGAGGTACAAGGGTGTGGTGCTGGGTGTGTACAGCACAAAGCATTTGTCTTCGACTGTGCTTTATTGATTAAGTAGGTGAAACTTGCTGAATGCCGTTCTCGCCTCCTCTAGCAGGCGCTGATTGATGGTGCTTTTCTCTAACGACCCAGCATTGCGCCGGGAGACCAGCCAGCATACTAATTCAGAATGGGGCTTGATGCCCGTCATGGAAGAAACGAGCTGATGAGGCAATAGTTACTGATGAGTTGCGGTTTGGGGGCGAGACGGTGGATCCTGCGATGGATTGACCGTCGGAGATGGGAAAGTTTGTTCTCTGAAGCGTTTGGAAGGGAATCAGAAAGGGCCTCTCTGCTTCAAAAGGAGATTTTAGTACTTTCAAGCTCCTCCCGGGAGTGGTCCTCCTGCACTAAGCTCTAAAATCGCCTGTGGCTCCTAACCTCTAGGTCTCTTTCCCAACTGCAAGGAAGAGTCTGCTGTTTCTTAACAATCTGATGTTCTTTCCCATGCGCTCCGAGTTGAAGTACGTTTCTTCGTACTTGTGTTGAAATGGGGGAGGCTGGGCCTGCAGGGGTTAAAAGTTGAATGACATATGGCTCTTCCATAATTAACATTGAAAAGGTTGCAAGGCCAGTATTTGTTGGCTTGTCCAAGGAAAGACAAGTAAGTAAGCAGGATATTTATCTATATTCTCAAACAAAATAGGGAAGACAAACACGTTTAAGCCAATTACTTTCTCCTCTACCTGTCTCAGGGAAGGGAAATAATCAGCTTCTGTCCACTGCATTGCTGTGAAATAATGAGTTTGCTTCAATTACTCTGCTGTAGATGATTGAGTGCACCATCGATCTGCAGGCTCTCCATTCTAAGCCATTTGAAAGTTCACTGCTGTTTGAAATGCTATTGTAACATCATAGAAACCTGGTGTTGTTTTTAGAAATGCATCTAAATTCATTCTTCTTTGGCTGCACCATCCTGTAAATAATAGATTGTGGATTTTTAGAGGAAGACAATTGTAGGGGTAATTTTTAACAATCTGTACAATGCTAATGTGACAAATTTAATAATTTAGACATTTTATATTCATATATTCACTTTATTTAGTTTCGTACCAGTGATACTAGCATCTGCTCAGTTCTCTGCTGTGGTTTGCAACCAAAATCCAGACAGAACAATGTCACTCATCTCACCCCCCCCAGCCCTCCACCCCTCCACCTAATACCCCAAACCCTTTAGAAAGCAGTAAAATCAAGGTTGTTACTTAGTATCATATTTAAAAATAAGGACCACAAAGGGTTTGCAAAAATATACTATCAGTTAAGAGTGCCTCACAAACCAGACTCAGTAGAAAACACCAGCAACAATCAACTCTACCTTCAGTTTTTCTAAAATCGCTCCTGATCTCCTGGAGTTCGATCTCACTTTTGTAAGTAATACAATGATTTGTACGACATTTACCAGTAAAAAAATGGTAAAGTTCTCACACTCCCCGTGCAAGCACTGCTTGTTTGTGGTGAGAGTAAAGTGATCTTAGTGTCCGAGAGGGAGTTTGCGGCGTCTCTGCGGTATTAGCGCCTGGTTCCAGCCGAGACGAGAGTCAGGCGTTGTATTTCTTGAGGAGATCGTTCTGCCAGTGCCTCTTGCGGTCGGGGAAGAGTTTGGGAATGCGGATCTTGCGGAAATCCTCGATGCACTTCTTCAGCTCCTCCTCCATCACCTTCCTCTCCTCCTCCTCTGGATCGTGGGCCAGGGGTCCGCCGTTCTCTTTGGTAGCCACTGGACGGGGAAGGGTCTTCAGGGCCAGGGTGGTGGGCCTGGCAGGACTGGTGGTGGGTATGGGAGGGGGGCTCATAGGAGGGTTGATAGGAAGAGTGAGACGAGGTTTGGCTGGTGGTGTGGAGGGTTCAAAAATGGGAGGCGGAGGGAGCGGAAGGTCGGGGCTGTCCGGAGGTGACAGAGGGGGTCCGGGCTCCAGCGGGGGCACGTCTTGCAGGTCTGGGTCAACACTGATAATGTCCTTGCATTGCTCTTCTACCGGCTCCTCACCTGGCTTGTCTACGTCTTCAGCGTCGCAGATGCACGGAGTAGATGATACTTTGTCACCTGTTGATAGACACAAAAGAGTGTAAACAATTTTCCAACATTCTGAATTCTGTCCAACCATTCCACACTAGAACCAAGCTGCTCTAAGGACAGTTATTGAAGATCTTTTCTGCTATCAGGCTCCACAGGTAACTTCTCCCAGCAGAGCATATTGTCCTCAGAATGTCTCTCACACAATAACAGTTTGAATATTTCAGTTTGATGATGCAATTTGCATTTTTCTTTTAACATTTTCAACATTGTCTTGCACTGTGTGCATGTGTATTTATCATGTGTCCATACTTTTCTGCTGTCCTTGACCCTTTACCAAACAAAAAACAAACAAAAGAGTCAAGTTTACGTGAATAAATCTCATACATCGGGCATGTCAATGTGTTCATTTCTTTCAAAACCCAACAAATTTAACAAATGACTGGTTTAAAATCATTGATTTTGTGGGAAAAAGAGTGAGAAAGAATAATGTAGCAGCACAGAGGCTAAGGTGGTTTCCCGGTGGCCTGCAGGTCTGTTTGAATAAGGACTGCAGGTGGTCAGACAGAATACTTTAATGCATTCTCCTCTTTTTCGTTCTTTTTATCGAAGTGTTGTCATTGGTGCAGCTGACAGAGAAAGCAAGTCAGTCAAGGGTAGCTTTGTTGGCTCCCTGGCTTCTGAGATGGGGGTGGCCACTGGGACGGAGGTGACCGAGTGAGGACTGGAGGTCGTCCTCACAAAGGAGGACAAAACAGGGGATGGTGAAAAAGTGGGTTGAGTTTGTAAGACTGCCGCTGGGATAAACTCTGGTGTTTGTTCATGTTAGTGTTGTGTCAGATGAGTTAGTGGAGGTCCAGGTCTTCCTCTCAAACGATATGCCATGAGACCCGGCCCATTCATTTCTGTCCTTTATAGTGGATATTTTGTTCTCCCGTATCTTCCTTAAGTATTTGGAGATCAAATCAAGCCCTATAGTGTTCTGTAGAGGAGATCCTGGGCTCCAGTGATGCTCCTGTGAGGGTTTGTGTGCTGGAACAAGGACTCTGACGGCAAGATGTTCCTCTGCAGAACCGAAAAGAAAACCAGGACTATCTCAGCTAAACTATCCAGAGGAGGTTCTAGGACTTATAACTCACTGCTGAACTAAAATACAGGTTTCGTTGTCCTTGCTAGCAACAAGCAACAGAAGAGATACAGAGATTTATTGTTTTGATCAAATTGAATGTGTTTTTCGGTTAATATCACTTTTTATTTTCTAAATTCAGTTCTATTTTCATCGTCCTGTTGTCCTCTACAGTGGATATGCTGGGAAATTTAAATATAAAATATATTCAAAGAAATTTAAATTGTAAAGTGTTTTTTTAGGCCCAAATAGAGGAAATCACACAAAAAAGAATTTTTTTTTCCGGTTATCTGGAGAAAAGTCAGGTAAACGTAAAAGTTACACTAGAAGTCATGGCAGTCTGTTTAACTCCTTACTGGCAAGGCAAAAAATAACTTATATATAGGACATATATCGGATTATACACTCTTTGGTGGTCTTTCATGGTCATACTGATGAATCTAATGAAAAAAATAAGCCCTTGGCGATGTAAATTCTGTTCTTAACACACACATGCACTCAGAAACTGCCATAATGGATCCAGCAATAAAACCAGCACCAAGCTTCCTTAATGGAAAACACAGAAAACAACTCGACTCTCCGTGCTGAGTGATTTTACCACGAAACAAAATCTGTGAGTGCAGATATTAAGGGAGAAAAGCCCATATAACGGAGGATAAGACTGTTTTTGTTTATCAACTCATTCAACTGTGAACATTGGACGAGTTGAACAGGACGTCTTTTGTGTATCCAGCTTTTGCAAATATGCAAAAATATAACCAAAGATATGTAACCTGGTCACAAGAATTGGTTGGTCTACAACAAAACCAACCCTATTTTGAGGTAAAAGAGTACACTTACATCACTTAGAGTACTACTTATGTGTAGTATGGGATGGTATGATGGGTTTGATACTGAAAATACAATACAATACACAGTTACAGTCCTTATGTTACTCAGAACTGCATAAAAAATCAAAACATCACATTCATTAAAAATGCATGAATCTGAACTCTGTGTGATGAGATGTAAAATGAGGGTACATAGTGGCCTTTTTATGGCGAAGCCTACTGCATGCCAAAGTCTGTCTTAAATGGCTATTTTAATTGAGTGCCATATTCCATAAACGCCATGCGGTTATGTGTAGCAACTAGTTTAATATGGGGGGTTTCAATAAAAGTATTATTATTGTCATGTACTACCAAACAAGTATTACCAAATTTAAATATCTAGTGGAAAGTGAGAGGGGTGTTATAATTCTTATGTTTATTTAAGACTGTTTAATACTTGCTTATACTGCTATACTGTATACTAGGGCTGGGCGATTTGGCCTAAAATCAAAATCTCGATTAATTGAGCATTCTAACTCGATTACGATTAACGAACGATTATTTTATTTATTTATTTATTTATTTTGCCCTCATAGTTCACTGACAAGTTGCTCAGTCGTCTCAGTGTTTAAGCTCTCCGTGCTCGA
>JBBPDB010000032.1:16968467-16983718 GCA_037974465.1 Brachypetersius altus | reverse complement strand
AATAGTATAATAATTACTATATATTTAGGGTGGCTTGGGATCATTTTGGGGGGGCTTCAGACCCCCCAAAATAGACCTAACGACACTCATGGTATATCCACTTCTCTTACTGACCAAAACATTTTCTGCACATAGCATGTTGTATTTAGCATTTTACATTTGTATTTAGAGTATTTCTGAAGAGCTTAGACTTTTATTTGATTTATAATACTTTTTTAAATTGTTGTCGACTTTGTGTCTGTGTGTGTCCGTAGCATTCTTCGGGATCTATAAGGTTTTGTGATTCCGAGTCTGATTGCCTGTAGTGGTGCCAGTACTGTCCACTGGAGGGCAGTAGAGTCGAGTACTTTTTACTGACGTCTCTCCAAGATTCAGAGGTCAGACACCTGTCAAGTTCCTACATCGATATAACTAACACACACACACACACTCACAGAGCTGATGTCCTGGTGGTTAGGGAGTTGTCCCAGTGATTGGAGGGTCCCACACTCTGCTCCCTGGGGGCTGTGCCGGTGGCTGCCCACTGCTTCACTTGGTGAATTGGTTAAATACAGAGAACAGTTCTGTGCTGTTCACACCTTGTACCGTGCTGTGGTATGGTGTGTTTACGGATGACAAATGGACATGTTACCCTTATACATTAAATACACACGCGCGCACACACACACACTTTTACCCAAGAGTCTGTTAATGAACTGATTTCTTGCATCAGGTGTGTTGGGGGCAGGGATAACACTACAATAGCTGAACTACACTGATAAATTAGCAACCACACTGTTCTAACAGTATTTTAACCCATATATTAATAAAATTAAACATGCATTTTTAACAATGTCTGTTAATTTGCATTTAGAGTGTGTTACAGTCCGCATTAGGGGAATAGGAAAAAAGGGGAGTTACGTGGTTAGTGATGTGAGGGGAGACAAAATGTATAGGGCAACGCAACTATTTACTTAAACAGTTTCCTGAACAAACAATAAAAACACCCACACCCAACCAAAGAAATATATATTGTATTGTATATAAAATATTGTATACAATAGATATATTGTAACCCACACCCAACTATAGAATTGTTTCATGCGACAGCGTGTACAGACGCACCCAAACTACCTGTCCACACATTGTATGAATCTGAGGGAGAGAGCAAAAAAGAGAGAACAGAAATCTTAACAAGAGAAGTCTACATCCTATCTTAACGTAGCGGCCCAAGTTATTTGCACAAAATCACTCACATAAAAAGATCTCACCAACTTTATTCTTTTATTTTTATCTTGTTTTAAGGGCTCTGTCACTTTTATGCAAATAAGCTGTTGCTGGCCACGCCCCACCCATTCCATGCTAATGCTGCGCACTTAACACAGTTCCGAAAACAGAGGGGCTATCCATCCCTATATGTTCGACCCCGACTTAGACCCAGAGCAAGATGAAAACAATGTGTTTTGCTTGTAGCCATATCGCTCTGTCTTTTGCGTGCTCGTAAAACCAGCAGACAAAAATTGCAGATCTTAACTAATCTAGCGGGCAGATATGGGGTTGTTCTATGCAAATGTTTTTAGTGCGACGTCACAATAAGGGAGCCGTCCAAACGGCTAATTTTGAAAGGGACTGAAACTGTCAAGAATAAAGGTGATGAGATTTCTGTGAGAGTGATTTTGTGCAAAGGACTTCATGAACATGTTTTGTAAAGCCCATAGACCCATTGTATAATTTTTTTTTTTTAAGTGAGTTTTGCATAATATGTCCTCTTTAATTACAAATGCTTATGCCAGAAAAGCTTTCTGATGAAATACTGTATACTGAAACATTTCATACTGAAATGATTCTAAAAGTCACTTGAGGTAGCAGGTAGCATTTTTCACACTGATTGAAAAAAAGGCTTTTTATCAAAGTACATTTTTTGCATGTTTATCTAAATTACCGAATCTATAAAATATAGTGTTGTATAATTAGGAAATACCTGAAGCAAAGGGTTAAATACAGAATATTTCCAAGAATGTATTAGGGATACACATTTCTCCAAGGAAAACTGCAAACAACATAGATCTAATGAGACATTACATCAAATAAGATTATTTCTCCCTGTCTTTCTGGTTCTTGCTCATTCACTTTATTTGCTTTATCCTCACTAGGGTCGTAGGTACGTGGAGCCCATCCCAGGGCCAATTGGCATGAGGCTCTTTCTGTTTCTTAAACAGTAGACAAGAAGCACATCCTCCTGCAGCAGTTTCATATCACTGTATAATGAAAAATGAGGAGGGTTTGTGTTCTGAAACTTTGAAACACATTGAAACTCCATTAGCAGCACCATTTGTTAACACTGCAAATTATCTGGAGTGGCTGGAATTTGTATTCTGAATAACAGTATAGAATAACAGTATAGATAGATACCACTTTCTTACCACTTTCACTTACCTTTCACTTTAATTTAGATACATACATACATACTTACTTACATACTTACTTTATTCATCCCCATGGGGAAATTACAAAATATATACAAAGTATATCCTCTGATTAACAGTATAAGAGACTTAAAAGAAACAACATTCACCAACAATATTCTTTGTTCTTCTGTAGGAGTTTGATCTAAACAAGGCTGGTTTTATGTCACCTGTCACCTAACCACGAACTGGCAGAAAAACTGCAATAAATCACAGAGATAGTGACCTCTCTGAAAACAATATTAATTATAAATGTGCTAAATTTTGGACCTTTGACGAAAATGTAAAACAGAATATCAGTATTTTAGTGTTTCTCCCTGGAAAATCATAATAGTTTTTAGCTACAAGAAGGTCTCAGCTCTTCATAATCAGCTGGAACATGTTTGGTGTGAAAACAAGACTAATATCACAAAATAATAATACAGTTTAAGGCTAATCTGTGTTTTGTTTTGTTTAACAAACCATTCTTTTAAATACACTTACTATCTTTGCTTTGCTTAGATTAATTTTCTTTAGTTTAGCTTAGTTGAGCTTTGCTTTGCTTTCATTTTAGTTTTGCTTTGCTTTGCGTTGCTTAACTTTTTCTTTGCTTTAGTTTAATTTAGTTTAGTTTTGCTTAGTTTAGCTTTGCTTTTAATTGCTTTAGTTTAGCTTTGCATTGCTTTGCATTGCTTTAGTTTAGCTTTGCATTGCTTTGCATTGCTTTACTTTAGTTTAGTTTTACTTTGCTTTGCTAAGTTTAGCTTTGCTTTGTTTTGTTTTGGTTTATTTTATTTTTGTTTAGTATAGCTTTGCTTTGCTGTGCTGTGCTTAGGCATGTCATAAATTTCTGTTTCCTATCTTTTTCTAAAGAACAAAGAATAATGTGCATGTTACGTTCAGCTGTAGTTCATTGAAGCCTTGCAGACGGCAGGATGAACTTCGCTGTACACCGAATAATTTTGGACCTCCTGGACTTGTGAAGATAAAGCAAAGGATCAACCAGTAGAAGATTAGAACAGGTTGATACATGCTATAAACCTTATCATCAACATAGCTTTTATAAAAGATCAGATAATTTTTATTCCTGTGCATGTATCCAAATGATCCAGCTCATTCATTCCATTGCAGAGTGGCAGCTCAATGACGTCCCAATACTAATCATTAATTAATCATGTGATGTTCATTCACAAGATTGCCATTCAAAAGATAGTAGTGCCAATTAAAGTGTAGTAATATATTCAGTCTGCTGAAAGCTTTATGCTTGTCAACAGACAGACATGGCATGTATTTTAAAGCTAGACGTGAAGTGCAGTTTAATTTGTCCAGGAAGGTCTTTTGAAATTCAGTGTACAGTCAGTATCGAAAAGACTCCCCCTTTCAAAATATTAACTTTGCAGCCTGACATTAAAACCCAGTACAACATTCCTTCCAGCTGTAGCTAAGGGACACAGTGGTAGAAAGTGGGGGGGGTTAGAACCTGCAACTTTGTTATATATATATATATATATACATATATATATATGTGTGTGTGTGTGTGTGTGTGTGTGTATATATCAATACATTTTGATACATATAGATAAATGTTATAGCGACAGCTTATGGCTGAATTGTTGGAAATACCATTTCTGTGACATTATGAATGAACCTACAAAATTTCATTAAGACTCACACAGGCATTTTTGGCTGCTGAATTTTGATTGGCTATTGCTGACCATATTCTTGAGGGAACTGTATGGAACTGTAGGAGCCAAGGCCTATATACCAAATTTCTATTCTAAGCGGTTCTTGAGATATTGAAATGTGTCAGCCGCTGTGCCTTCTGTGGACAAAAATTCGCAAAATTTAGCACACTTCCAAACGAATGTGGTAGTGATGCATGGTGTGAAATTGACTTTAAATCTTTGCATCATGAAAAATTGGCTAGTGAACTGCGATTAGTGATTTTTGCATTACTGTTATTCATTAGGTAGTACTACTACACAAATGAATTGTAAAGAGCTAGGGTCATGTGCCCACACAGATGCCCACATCCCATTCTAATTTAGTAATGGTTTTGAGCATGAAGAGACATGACCACCCAGGCCACAGACCTCTAATTCTTTGTCAGCCATGTGGCAGCACACCATCATGTGGGTTGGTAAAGTCAGGCCATATATATTGGTCAGCCGAAAATGAAAATGGAAAAAAACATGTCAATAATGGCATAATAATGAAATGATCAACTACTTTACAGCTGATAGTTCTACTTCAGAGACTGATAAAAAGACAAAACATGAACTTTGACATTTTCCATGCAGTGTTTTTCTGCATTGGTTCTGAGGTGCCAACCATAAGTAAAAAGAGGTTGTATTCTCTGAATGATTAGCCAGAGAAGCATATGTGTGTGTATAGATGTGTCTGATCACCTTTGAAATGATGCAGTCAGTCTGCTGGCATGCAGATGAAGTGGGACTTCGCAGACGTTTTTTACACAAGGCTTATCACAAACAGACCTCTTTAGAAATGCTGGATAGTGTGTTGCTTAATTCAGACTCATTAGACTTGGAGTCACGTCAGAGAGGCCAAACTTCAATCTGCTCTTAATAAGCTTTGATCCAAAGAACCTCTGATTTTGGCGTGAGGTGCTAGGGCAGTCACTGTCAACTCCTATTACTTCTTTGGATACTTCTGGGTGTTTGGATAGACAGAAACTTAACTTACACCATGATTAAAAGGAAACACCTGATGGCCACAGCCCGTCTGGCACTACCCACTATTGGCTTGTGTCTCATCTGCGGAGGTGCCTACCTTAAGTCCATCCAAAGCAACCACCTAGATAATCTGAGGGACATCCTCACTTACCTCCTCATCATCCTGGGCTTCTCCCTCCTCGTTATTGGAGTGATTTGGTCCATCGGTCATGGAATGAAGAGTGTACTGGTCAAGTGGTCTGGGAGGAGGACCCAAGACAATGATGTCCATGTTTTCACTCTGGACAGGTAGGATTGGTCCTGAACCACATCTGACATTTAAATACTACGTAGAATGATTTTCCAGAGGTGGACCAGATATGAACATTTTTATTAGATCTCGTGGTTAAGCTACAGGTTCAGAGGTGTGTACGTTCGAAAACTAGTGATTTAGTGGGCTGCGATGTGATGATAATGTATTGTTATTACAATTGTTATTATTGCTGTTTTTAATGGCACTGTTATAATATATAAAGGCTATTTATTCCGAAAGAGTGAGTGTATAAACAAGTATATATGGGAAAGAATTAGAGTTCTGTTGAATATGTGATTTGTGGAATTCTCAAGATATGTCTTAGTGTGAATGTGTTCAGGTAATGGTGAATGCCTCATGAAAGAGGTTATTAAATGGCTTCACACTTGAATAAACAGTCATAGTTGGTGTATTTTTAAAGTGCGGTTGGGACAGACAAAAATGCTAGATGCTTCAAAGGTATAAATACATTTCACTAACATGAATTATTTACCTGAAACATGTATATAGGTTGATGTGAAGGACACTTTCTTTACCTGTGTTTAAAATGTATTTTCCTTTACATGCATATTTGTAAAAGTATCAGTCGTGAACAAATGGAACCCTGATTGTACAGTCACTCACACCATTAAATTTAACCTTTTCTCTTCAGGGCAAGCTTCTATCCTCCATCATATGAAGAATCTCAAATCGGAAATGATGTCCCACCCAACACTTCTGTCATGCAGTGGCCAGGCTCAGCTCCTCCAGTGTACACTGAGACCTGCTCAGAGACCTGCAATGAGGACTTCAGTCACGAGGAACCCCCTACCTACCAGCAAGCTGTTATCCAGAGTCAGTCTGTTCCACAGACTGCCTGTTTACCAACAAATAGCTCTGTAGAGCCACTCGGTGCAGCTACTGTCTATGAACAAGTCTGAGAAGGAAGAGCACCAAGCCAGTAAAGATGCTGAGAAAGGTTTGAGACTGACTTATAGTCCCAAAAATGGCAGCAATGAACATTGTTGCATTGGAAGTAATGTGACTGAGGAAACATGCCCAGTTCTCAGATGACAACTGAAAGTGCAATGAAAGATGGAAAAGCTTTATGAAACGCTACAGAAAATACTAAAGTGTTATAGGAAGTGAAGACAGTGTGATGAATATGGGTCAGAGAATGGTAATGCTGCTTCAAAGCAAGAGCATAAGACCCAGCGCCAGTGAGAGAGAAACTGGACTGTTAGGTTCTGCAGTAGAGAGAGAAACCGGACTGTTCAGTTCTGTAGGTGTTGATCCATTCGGAAGAGAATCTTTTGTCTGAGAACATGATTTGATCTGTCTATGCGGTAGTCCTATACTCCATAAAGGTGCCAGAATGGTTTCTTTGTGTGATGCCTTAGAACACCTAACCTTTCAATGGATTGTTCTAGAATGTAGGATTAGTTTAATAGCACAATGATGATTGTTACATAGAGGTTAAAAAATTAACAGGGTACACAAATAAGCAATATTCAGAGAAAAAAGTTTGCAATTCAGTTGTCCAAAGCTTAGTTCAAAGTTTTCCTGAGTGCCTCTCAGTAAGCCCTTGTCGTCTTTCTAAAAAGGTCAAAAAACTAACAAACCTGTCAAAACAAGCCTGCTTTTTGCAATAATAAAGAATTATCTCAAGGAATGTGTGCTTGTTGTGCAAACAAATTTTCTTTTACACTTTCTGTTGTTTTTCAGACTCATTATTCACGATCAGCAATTATGACTGAAATCGCAAGTGGGAAACCAATTGCAAAGCATATGCCTTTAGGAATAAATAAACTGGGTCGTGATGCATGTCAGTACCACATTTCAAGACACACAAAAGACAGTTTATTTAAGTAAAACATAGGATACAAAATTAAATACATTAGCATTGGCATTGCTATTTGTATTTTCCTGTTATTCTCAAACATATCTTCTAAACCGGGTCAGAAGGCATGGTTATTTGGAGTTCACCATAAGGAGAAAGAGTTCTATAAATCTATAGATTTCACATTTCAAAAAGTGATAGTGGTTGTCTTTAAACAAGACTTGCAAAACAAAACCAGTGTTAGCAGGTTACGAGCTGTATCATACTATCAACAAAACATGCTTCATACACAGCATTTTGCATTTTGGTTTCAAATTTTCTTAAAATGTTATGCTAAATAAGCTCATAGACATGGAGTGGCTGAATTGATTTGCTCCTTCATATTTTTAGTGGCGCTTCCATGTTTTCTTCCATGTCCTCAAAAATGTAACAGAACTGCAGTTCCTCTGCAATGATGGATGCCAATAATTTAACATGAATCAAACCCAACTAGTAAGTGAACCACAGTTGTGTACATTATTATAATGCTTTTTATCACTACATATTCCACACATTCAGACACAAAAAGCCCTCAGTTGTACCATTTGCCATAATGCTTTAGAAATGTATTTGAATGAAGCAAGACTTTCAAAATGAAGGTCTGTTTTTTTGCAACAGTGTATGTGATTCTGTTGCTCCATTTGCTATGAAATGGAAGACTTTGGTGACACTACGTCTTCAGATTCGTAAACAGAGCACCACATGCCAGGTAATTGTCATGTTCTGGCTCATGAAGAGGTCAGCTTTCCTCATTGTTATTGCATTGACCTGTCTTCAGCGGTAAATGTTTACATGTTTGCAGTAGTCATAAATGTTAATATGTACTAAAGTAATATGCAACAACATAATTGTGTGAGTGCAACTGTGGTTTAAAAGATTTAGCTGAAAATAAATTGGAGTGTATCTTGCCACTTCGAAGCATTGTTGTTGAATGAACAAATGCACATGTCCCTCGGATATGGACAGTGAAACTGTGGCCGAAAATGCAGTGTGAAAGAGGCACTATGAGTAATAAAATACAGTAATTCTTCTACTTCCTTTGGAGTTTTAGTGGTTCACACACAAATGTGCAATAGAGATCAAGCTCTTAAGGCAAAAAGAGAGCTAGAAAGAGGCAAAGATGGGGCCACTGAATTAAGTCAGAGATAAAAAAATTTAAAAAAAAGGAAAGAGATGTTTAGTTATTTAGTCTGTGAAACAGCAGCAAAAACATAAATAGTGTGAACAGGCCAGTGAGAATTTCTGCAGACTTGGAGTAAACAGTCATGGCTGCAGGATGGGGAAAGTGATGGCTAGGTTGTGAAAAATTGTAAGGAAGATTGTGGAGACCAGATCCTAGAGGAAAGGCTGTCTGGTGCTTTGGCCCCTGGTGTGCGTCGCTGCGCCCAGCTCAGGTGATCACAGTGGGGCCCCTGCGTCCCGTCCGCTCGTGGATGTTAGAAATCTTCAGCGCAATGGCAATAAGAGGACCCAGCACAACCTACAATGAGGTAGAGTGATCAAATCAATTTCAGATCTGTGTATGTATTATATGTCTCTACTTTCATTCTTTTCAGCCACTGCTTTTTTCTATTTTTTCTTAGAACTCTGTGTTCCACAGTGCTCACATAAATAGCATGAAGTGTCTGTCTGCCTCTCGAAATGCACAAGAACTATCCTGTCACAAACTGTAACCAAACAGAAATAAACTGCATATTGGCTCTCACACCATTGCTCTTGCACTTAGTAATGGGTTGTTGGGCATTTCTGATGTTTCCATTACTCAGAACGTAAGACTACAGCTTGACTTGTATCTGTACAGTCACATATCCTCTATTCTCCGCCAAAAGAATTTTCTTGAATAAATCATCAGAAAATGATCTTGGTTTTTTTGTACCACAAACAAAAAAGATCATTCAGGCCTGCAGGGCCTTCAGAACAAAGACATGGTAAATCTTAACATTTAGATCAGTTTAACCCATTTAAGGGTAATAAACATAATGCCAAGAACGGCTTACAACAACGTTTTTTCCACTCTGTGGCTGCCCTTTGATTGCTTAGTCATATCGAGTGCACAGAGGGTTCAGGTTGTCCTTTAATCAGTCTGGTTTATGCTGCTGGCATAGTTTATCGGCTGGCGGACTGGTGTACATGGATTATAAATTCTTACCAAATCAGGCACCAAACATGCAGACAATGTCCTCCAAACAGACTCAGGTTACAAGCGGATAAACTTTAGCACACTGTGCGAATAATCTTAATGAAGCTTAGCATCGTAAAATCAGTCTTGCAAACCTGCAAAACTGCTGATTAAAGAATGTCAGGGTATGTTCAGCAGTTTATAATATAAATATGAAAGCCAAAACGACAGGCAAGATTAGCATTGTTTTTTCCATTGATAAATCACCAGCAACCTTTATCTTCCACGATTTATTACTTTATGGTTGTTTGTGATGTTATGTATGATGATATGTTATCTTACTGGAATATTAATGAAAAATTAAGAAATCGGCTCACTGGTTGCCACCATCTCTTCCTTCCTCCTTTTTTATTTGTCATTTTAATCATATAAGGTCTCTGATTTAACATATGTTTAAAGATGTAATGATGGCAATACCTATTAGGTTTAGTCTGTACAGAGTACAGTGGCATAACTGTACTTCCAGTTTGTTTAATAAAACTCTTCAGAGGAAATAACACTGCAACTTTTAACACACTACTTTTAAAACTACACTGTGCAATGTACAGGAAGAAGAGGGAAAAAAGAAAAGGATTTATTGTAGTGATAAAGTTGTCATATATCTTTTAGTAGACACTGGTTAATAGAAAAAAACAGCATGAAATATGGAAGGCTCCGCTGGCTCAAACAGGAGTGTGCCTTTACTGCTGAAGGCAGTTTTACACAACAGTTTCAGACTTAGTGTCAAAGTCTGCATCAATATGTACATGTACAGTTTCAAAACTGTGATTTTGACTTGTCATCTGTTATATAGGTTTAAACTAGGTCTAACCAGTTATTTTGGGGGTTTTTTCATGACAGCCATGAAACTGTGCAAGACTTTTGCACAGTACTGTGCAAAAAGTACTACAAGTAAAAGAAAAGTTTGAAATCCCATGTTATGTAAGTTACTCACAGAAACCACTTATCAACAACTGATTGTATGTTGTCTGAGGAGAAAAGATACCTTGTCATTACCATTGATAACATACACCAAAACATGAACTTTATTGTGCTATGCAAGCGATAAACCTGACTGCTAAAGACCGATCTGTGTACTTATATAAGGGGTCCCACAAAACAGAGCAACAGAGCATCACGATAGCAGCTTACAAACTGCACTGTCATCAGTAGCTCATGTTTACTGCAAGGAAAACAGAAAAATAGCTTATTTCCTTTATTTAAGTTATTATTCATTTTAGTACAGATTCGCCAATATGACATTTGTGGACGTGTTCCACTTACCAATCTTTTTCATGTACATATATCTCTATTTTAATGGGCATAAAACCCTCCTTGACATTTATTTGAATACAGCATTTATTTCTGTAGGATAACAAATACAATATTTTAATTTTAGTTATAAAAAAGTCTGATGCAGATTTTCTTCTTAAGCGCTTATCTGCCAATATTGATATGTACATCCCAAGACTCAATTGTAATATGGATGGCGTTGTGGTTCAAATGTGGGACATTTTTAGGGTTGCCATGATTCAAAGTCACAATCTCCCAATATTAGGGCCAAACTCCCTGTTTAATTATACAACCATACAAAATTCTGAACACAAAACACCAGCACAGTTAGTGGTACATGTACAATGCATCCAGGCAAAGCCTTCCAAATTATCAAATGAATGCACTATGGTTTATCACATATTTTTTGTAGTTAATTGTGATTAATTGCTTTGTTTTTTTGCTTAAAAGAACCATTTTTTTGTTTAAAACACCATCTTCTTATAGCTTTTTAAGTGCTCAAAATAAGCTTAATCAGAAGTGTTTGATATTAGTATTTAATACTGAAGAGTTCAGTAATATTGTTTTCCTGAGGCAAATGCAGGGTTTGCATGAATATGAAGAAGAAAGTCACATGAACGAAGGGTGAAACGCATGAACACATGAAATAAGGGTAAAAGTAATTTTCAGTGTTCAGTTCCACTTCTTCCATGATGGTAGCCTCTTGTTAAGAATCTTACTTTGAATAGTAGCTGTAACTTTGCTTTTTGCAATATACATACAATATGTACAATTATATACATACAGAATATATATATATATATGAATTCTCTGAATTCTCTGACTACAGCAGTTCATACTGAAGTTAAAAGGAGTGTTACAATTTGAACTACTTCTGGATCGAGGTGCAAAACTACCAAAATGTAGGTAATTTACATATATCTGTCTTAAGGATACAGTAACAAAAACTGTATGTTTACTTGTAAAGGATACAAAATGCAGGATATATACCCTTTAAAGGAAATGAATTATGCAAAATTATGAGCTCAAAATGTGAGCTCAATATCTGTTTGATCTGCAGTGTGTACAAGTGTGTGTGTATGTGTGTGGTGTGTGTGTGTTTGTGTGTGTAAGAGAGAGAGAGAGAGAGAAATTACCTGTGTCTCTCTGCTATGTCTGTCAGGATCTCTCTCATAGCTCTCGGCATAGATGCGGATGGTAGCCCCCACTCCAGCCCCAGAGCCACTGAGCCGGAACACAATGCGGGACGAGTCTGTGAAGATGATTCTCAGGCCCTGCAGATCAGAGTGCAAACACATTGCATTTATGGGGAAATATACACCGTCTGTCAATACCTAGCCTTTTATTTTTTAAAGTAAGCTTTTTTTGGTTTACAATAAATGTATGCATTGATGATGATACTGTGGACTATACTGTGGAGCCATATCCGGTATAGATATTTGTGACAATGTTATTATGATATACTGTATGATTTGTAATAGTAATATCCGGGGAATAATGCTGATCCTCTTGCTGTGTTGTCAGCACTCCTCAGCACTGAATACTTTCAGATGTTTAACGCAGGTTTGGGCCAGAAAAACTTTAATCATTAAGTAGGCTGTATCAGCCAATAGCTATTTTGAAGTGAAGTGAAGGTGATCATTCGGTCATATGTGAACACACCACAGCACACAGTGTGAACAGCACGAAACTCTTCTTCTGCATTTAACCCATTCACCAAGTGAAGCAGGGGGCAGCTACGAACTCAGTGCCCGGGGAGCAGTGCGTGGGGACGGTACCTTGCTCAGGGTACCTCAGCTGTGCCTAGCGGTCTTGGGAATCGAACCTGGACTTTCTGAACCACTAGGCTGCAAGCTGCCACGCCTAGTGCTTGCACCGCGGAGAAATCGCACTTCGAAGAAAGTGCTTCCAGGTCGGCTACAGCCAGCCCTGAGTCCCCTGGTGTGAATACATCCAGAAATAAATGTATTTATTGCCACAAAATAAGCAAAAAAAAGCCAGAGGATATTTGCATTTTCTGTGTTATTGTGGGGATTTCTGCATAAAACTGAGTTTGTATGTGTATTACTGAATTCAACAGATGCTCCAACAATATCAACACTTTCTCCCTCTTTCTCCAGGTCATCGACATTTCCATGATCCTAGCTGAGGCTATTCGCAGGACCCACAACGGCGAATCTGTCTCTTATCTCTTCAGCCATGTTCCCTTGTAACCTTGCCTTCTTGGTGCTTGTCTATTTGCTGTGTTACCAAAAAGTGGGAGAGCGACCCCAAATCCTCAGCAGCCATATCTTGCTGAGACCTCACTTCGTCCCACCCCAAAGGGAATCAACCTCCAAAGAAATCGCAGAGCCGGTCACCCCCGCCCCCCCCCCCCTCCTCCATTGGACCATTCATCTGTGTTAGGATTCTAGCAAGACTTAATAAATTTTTTTTATTGAGGCGAAGGCATTGGACCATGAGTTCCTAATCTCACCACCACCTTTTTGTTACAGTGTACCAACTCAGACGACTTGTTACAGTTTAATTTATTGGGGGTTTAATTACTTTCAGAGAAACGAGGTCTGTAGGCGGCACTAAAGCCTGTTTGAAGGATGCGTGTATCAGTGAGGTTTATTTTTTATTATTTCTTTGGTGTAGATTTTAGTGTGTGCTGGGGATCGTAGCTCGGGGTCTCTGCAGGCTGGAGCTTCCTTGACTGAGTCTATTTGCTGGTTTCCTTAACTTTTTTTTTTTTTTTTAATGAAATTTGTATGGCTTTTCTGAAATATCTGAAATGATTCGGTCACACTTTTCTTAGGATCCATCTTTTCTATACGTTGGTTTCCTTTGGTTCGATAATCCATTTCAGATTTGCTAAATGTGTTCTTTAAATGTGTTCTTATTAAAGAGATGTGACAGAGCAAAGACGGCTGCATCTTTTTTATATTTTGCACTATTCACTATGTGGCCAAAAGTTTGTGGTCACCTACTCATCCGGTATTTCTTACCAAATCGAGGGGGCGTTACCTTAGATGTTGGAGCTTTTGTTGGAGATTTTGAATCCCTACATAAAGATTTTAGCACTTTAACTCCATTATAGTTTTCACACACTCCTGAAACTCAAGGGTTTCCTCTAATTGTGAGTTGCTTTGGATAAAATCCTCTGACAGATAAATGTGATTTAATATTTGGCTACAAGAGCTTTAGTGAGGTCAGATACTTGTGTTAGACGATTAGTTCTGGATCACAAACCCCAGTCCAACTGATCCCAGAGTTGTTGAATGGAACTCCATCACTCCAGAGAACACAGTTCCACTGTTCCGGGGGGTCTATACCCCTTTAGCTGACAGTCATTACTGAGCATGTTACCTTTAGACTCACATGTGGCTGATTCAGAGCATGCTGTTACATTTCCTGTGCTTTTGAAGATTACACTGTTTGCATGGTCAGCAATAGGTGCACTCTAAAGCAGCTGTGGTCACAGGATAAAGGTGAATTATCAGTTACAGAATGAGGTAAACAGCTTTCAATACAGCACACTACACACGACAGAAGTGTAAAAAGTATCAGGACACACCTGTTTTTAAGGGTTTAAGTTGGGCCCCTTACTTCCGGTGAAGGAGGATTTTAACGCCTCAGTATACAGAGACATTTTGGCCAACATTGTGCACGCAGTTTGAGAAAGAACCTTTTTTGACTGCACCCCAGTTCACAAAGCGAGGAAGTTTCAGTATTACTACTACAATATGCTGAATCAGCTTTAAACTGTAACAGACAATATCTGATGACTGATTCACTTATTTTTTACTTATTTTAATCTAATCTTAGTCATTTGTACTAAAAGTTTTCATTTTTGTAGGTTTGTTTTGAGAACTTGTAATGATACATGAAAAAACTCATACATGAAAAAAACCCCGTTTGTTTTCTTCCCCGCCCGCATTCGGACAAATCCTCTCTCCAGCGCTGCGATTGGCTAGTGAGCCAAATCCGGAAGAAGTACAGACGACATCCTGCCTGTCAATTTGTGAAAGTAGCCAATCGGTGTGCAAGAGGCGGGACTTATCGGAAAACGGGCGGAGGACAAAAAACCGCAAACCTTTTAGAAGTGATGTCGGAAGGGCACGGAGTTTCGGGGAAAGAGAGTAAAAGGTACACGGTTTAAAATGAGATTTTTCCTTTTAATCCGTAGATTTATTTTGTTTATTCATTTTTTTTGCATTCATTTTCCATTTATCTCTCTGTGTATTTTAATTAGACTGCTTTTAGTATTAATGTACCTTCTAGTGCAGCAGTTGTCTTACTGTAGAGTGGTCTTACTGGAGAAAGGCCGTGGGTTCACATCCTAGGATTGACAGTGGCACTACAAGGTACCTTTGAGCACGGTACTGTCCCCACACACTGCTCCCTGGGCGCCCATCGTAGGTGGTAGTGTGTGTGCTGTGATGTGACCATATGTGCTTGAGCTGATTCTTTAGTAAAATAATGATCATGCTCTATTTTATCATGTTTCCCTGGACACCAGTGCAGAGGGCGAGATGGGGAGGTGTCCTGC
>JBBPDB010000032.1:16949311-16960023 GCA_037974465.1 Brachypetersius altus | reverse complement strand
ACACGCGATAGTGTTTTTAAAGGGAAAGTAATCGAAATAATCGACCTGGAAAAATTTGATCGATTATAGGTTCTGAATGTACTTTTTGATTAATCGCCCAACTCTAGATAATCCTAAAATCAACTGGGAGTCAGTGAAGAGTTGATCACTGAGTTAATATGGTCCCTACTTTTTGTGCCAGTCAGTAACATTACCTCAGTTCTGCACTGTTTGAAAGGACTGATCTGTAGCTGCATAAGTGTTTTTTGTTCTAAATGTGATAATGAAAGGATATGCTTACTGTTTCAGTTATAAAAAGGTTGCTCTCACAAGAGTTAGCCTAGTGGTTAGGGTGTTGGCCTTGCAATCAGGAAGTTATGGGTTCGAGGTACCATGACAGAATGATCACTTTCACTTCACTTTCAGTTAATCTGCTTGTCAACTTCTGCATAAAAATCCACCTCAACCTTCCAATCATGGGGTTTCACATCTGTAGATTACTGACCAAGATGTTTCCTAACAGATGTAGTGATTACAGGAGAGCCGAGGAGGACAATCTTAATCATTTAACTGAATTGCTTGACAGCCAACACCTTATAGGTTACAGTCAAGTGTATCATAAAAACATTTTTCGATTTAAAAGATAAAAAAAGTTGCACATCATCCATATAACAATGATATTAAGTTCTGGCCATTCAGCTCTTCAAAAACAAAGAATAAAACTTAATCCTGAACTAATAGTGAAGAGCTGCGGTTTAATGTGCTCCCTCTTTTTCTGCCAGTCAGTAACACATTTTTAAAGGACAGGCAAAGTTGCACATCATCCATATTTCCTATCTGATGAAATGGGAGTACATTAATCAAAAATGAAATTGGACCTAAAATGGAGCTTTGTGGAACCCCATATTTGACGGGTGCTGTTTGAAACTCAGTGTTACTGCAAAGGTTTGCTTTCTTACTGCAGGGTACAACCAGGGTGTTGTTTTTACACTGTGTCAATTTCAGGATAAAGGGAATAGCAGAAATGTTCAAAAGGATGTTTTAAGTTAAGATTCTTCTGTCAAGCTTTTGCTCTGACAGCGACAACATATGTATTTGCTGTATAAGTTGCTGTATGTAAAGATATTAGGGGAGTAAAACATTGTGATGTGCTGATATAAAGATGCAGATCCATTTCTTTTAATTTTGAAATTGTAACATCAATAGAATCATAATTGACTTCATATGCATTCATTTATTACTGCTGTGTAATACAGTTTCTTATATACCTCAGTATTCAATTAAAACTAATTCTGAAGATTCAAGCTGAGTAATTGCTTTATTATTCATTTTTATAAAATATTATACATTATTATAAAGTCTTGTGTACTGCAAAGCAATTGCTGTCCGCACAGTGGTGCCTCGCCTGATCCCTCCTCCTGCATGTTTTTAAGGCTTAATTAGACATTTTTCATTGATTCTTCATGGTTTGGATGACAGAAGGTGAAGAACAGTCAGCAACCAGGACATAAATTTACATCAGTTGCAGTCCTGCAGGTCCACTTCAGCTACTTTTAATGAAAATTTGAATATGTATTTAGATGGAAATTCAGTATGCGATGTTATATATAGTTATATATAAAGACTGTTTGTTGTTTTATAGTATAAGGCAAACACTCTGCATGACATGTTTGTAAAAAAATTATTTTAAAATAATATTTTGAATAAGTAAAGAAATGACTTAAATGGACCATAAATCATAAATAATGGTAATGTCTATATATATATATATATATATTCTGTCAGTTCTTGGGTTGTCTTGTATGAACTGCACGTGTCCAAATTTAAAACTTTTTTGTGTGTTTCTTTGTTCTTTCGCCCTTGTTTTAAGTATAAAGTAATAATTTATTATACACTGTCCTAAAAGTCTTCCCAGTTTTATTTTCTGCAATGCACTTGCTCTCCACACGATGGTACTGTTGCCCTGACACTGCTCACGTGATCCCTCATAGAAAGATTAGCACCATATTGTGTAATTTCTTTATTAGACATTATTCATTTTTAATTGACGGTTTGAATGACAGAATGTAAAAAAAGCCAGAGGAAGACAGTGAGGAGTGTACAGTGAGCTTCTGAGAGCAGTGATCTGTTCCTGCGGTGTATGGACACTGGGGCTGGATCCAATGAAGTGGAGCGGAGTCAGGCTAAACCAGGGGCAGAAGTGGAGCAGATTCAGCCTGGACCAATGAGGGAGGGCAGCCGATAGACTGGACCAATGAGTGAGATGAGCAGATTCAGCCTGGACCAATGAGGGAGAGGAGCAAATTCAGCCTGGACCAATGAGGGAGGCCAGCCGATAGACTGGACCAGTGATGGAGAGAAGAAGAGTCAGACTGGACCAGTGATGGAGAGAAGAAGAGTCAGACTGGACCAGTAAGGGGAAGGAGCAAATTCAGCCTGGACCAATGAGGGAGAGAGGCAGATTCGGCCTGGACCAATGATGTATGGACATTGGAGCTGGATCCAATGAAGTGGAGCGGAGTCAGGCTAAACCAGGGATGGAGAGAAGCAGAGTTAGACTGGACCAGTAAGGGGGAGGAGCAAATTCAGCCTCGACCAATGAGGGACAGAAGCAGAGTCAGCCAGGACCAGTGAGGGAGAGAAGCAGATTCAGCCTGGACCAATGAGGGAGGGCAGCTGATAGACTGGACCAATGAGGGAGTGCAGCTGATAGACTGGACCAAGGAGGGAGAGGAGCAGATTCAGCCTGGACCAATGAGGGAGAGGAGCAAATTCAGCCTGGACCAATGAGGGAGGGCAGCCGATAGACTGGACCAGTGATGGAGAGAAGAAGAGTCAGACTGGACCAGTGATGGAGAGAAACAGATTCAGACTGGACCAATGAGGGAGAGAGGCAGATTCGGCCTGGACCAGTGAGGGGGAGGAACAAATTCAGCCTGGACCAATGAGGGAGAGAAGCAGATTCAGCCGGGACCAATGAGGGAGAGAAGCAGATTCAGCCTGGACCAATGAGGGAGAGGAGCAAATTCAGCCTGGACCAATGAGGGAGAGGAGCAAATTCAGCCTGGACCAATGAGGGAGAGGAGCAAATTCAGCCTGTACCAATGAGGGAGGGCAGCCGATAGACTGGACCAATGAGGGAGAGGAGCAGAGTTAGACTGGACCAATGAGAGGGGGGAGCAGATTCAGCCTGGACCAATAGGATCGCGCGCACCGCCCCCGTGTCAGCTCGAGCAGGGCGTGATTTACTATTTAAACCCCCGGTCTTCCGCGGATTACGCCACAACTCCATAAAAAACAAATTTCTGGAAGGACTCGCTGGAAGGACAGAACCAGGTAAGACAGCTCGACCGCAGCCCTGCAGGAGCGTGGAAGCGGCCCGGTCCGCTGCTCCGCCGCTCCTCGGTTATTTTCCTGACTCCAGATCAGCGCTGGGTGTGTGGAGGTGGTTGGATACCGCTATGCAGGTGTCACCAGGCATTCAGCACTAAAACAACATCATTCTTACTTCCGTCTCACGCCAGATCTTCTCGGCTGTGGGTGTGGTGCTGATTTTTCATCCCAGACTTTGCGTTCCCCAGAAAATGTTCGCGGCTCTCGGACTCATCCTGTGGGCAATCTCGGGTTCCAACAACTGGGCAGCATTCATTTGTGCACACTGGCACCAACGCAGTCATGCTTATCTGCAGCCATCAGTGTGTTTTTCCACTCCTCAGCTAATCTGCTCCTGGTTCCAGTGTTTCCTTATATCATACACTTACAAATGCACTTTTTCATAGATCTCTATTTCAGTCTTTTTCCATCCATGTGGTCAAATTCAGTCCTTAAATGACCTTTTATATATTTTATATATTTACATAGCGTGTCACTTCTCAGATCGACGTAAGTCAACTCTTAACATGTTCTTTTAAGGCATTTGTAAAAAAATGTATGTGTTATATCTGCTTTATTAAATGTGTGGTAGGGGCATAATCTTCTTCTAAGCCAGTTTGTCTTTCTAGTACAGTTAATTCGCCCCTGTATTCAGAGAATAACTATTTAATAAATGCTGAATGCTCTCAGGGTGGGGTGAGGCAGTGAGCCTTTGGATGGTTTAACATGTACTCCATCGCACAAACCAAGAATGCCTAATTACAGAGAGGAGTGACGAATGGTTTTCCTATTGTATTTCCACTGACTTTTAAAAGTACACTTGATCCAATGTGTGTTTTCATACCTGCTCCACACCCAGCTGTTGTGCAAGAGCACCTGTCGATCTGCGGATAAGCAGAAAAATAATCGTGTTCTGTCTGTCTTCCTGAAGAGCAACATTAGAAAGACTGTGTTTGCATCCAGTTGCTGCATCGGTGTCCTCTGCAGCAAAGCCCTAATGTTTAATACTGTGCTTGTAAAAAAGGCTTGGACCTGTGATTCCCAGCCTCGCTTGAGGTGGTGACACTCCCTGTCTGCACATTTTATTTATTCCTGCTCTAACACACCCACCTTCTATCAGAAAAGCCTTGTTAACTTTGCTTATTACTCGGATCAGGTGTGTTGGCAGCAGCGGGGCTACAGGACAAGAGTCGGGAGCCACAGCATTTCCAAATATAAATATTATAACTCAAACATATTTGTAATAAAAAAGACTGCGTCCCGAACAAGTGACATGCTGACATTATGTGCAGTTTGTCATAAATGTAAATACATCACATGAAGATGGAGTGCAATAATGCTTACCTGTTTATTGTAATCATTTAGATCTACTAAACAATATGTAATAAGTTGCTCGATTAAAAATAATACGATCCAAGTGTATGTTCTCCATAAATCGGCCCAGTGATAACTTTTCAGTTTGAGCGATAGACAGGAAATCTGTATCATTATAAAGGCGTGTTCTGAATCTTCTCAACAAGGAGCTTTTAGCACTCCTCACTAAAAGAGAGGGAACCCACACCAGCAGGATCTCACTGTATATAGTTTAGTGTATAAAGTAAGATAATCATCACTCGATTAATCATGAAATAAATCACCAGATCACTCGCAAAGAGGTAACAGTTCCCTGTAGCAACTTGTGATATAAAGGTAACCTCAGGGCTGGGTGCGGCAGAGCATGAAGAATCAGGGAAATGGGAGATAGTTTTGAAAAAGTTTTTAACAGAATACGTTCATTAAATACTGACTAGATTTGCCAAGCCTGCAAGTTTTAAAGTCACGTTTTTGTTCGTTTTTCCAAGCCTTTCGTGTTTTTGTTTATGTGACAGGTGAAGATGAACACGGCCCGACTGTTGTTTCACTTAAACGCTTCACTTTTCTCCCCACAGAACATCCAAAATGAGTGACAACCCGGTCAAGCAGGAGGTCCAGAACTTCGACAAGAAGTGTCTAAAGAAGACGAGCACGGCGGAGAAGAACACCCTTCCGACTAAGGAGGGTAAGAGAGTTTGGTAGCCTTCGTTTAACATTCAGCTCGTCTCATTGTTCCAGCGAGCGAACCGTGTCCACACACGCCTCTGTGTGAACTTGGCAGAGGCAAACAAACAGCAGATCTTCAGAGGAGATATGTGCCTTAGGACATGCTGAGAGTAGAGCCTGGAAATGACTGTTTGTCCTTGGTTCACCTGTAGAAAGAGAAGTGGAGTAGAGAAAGGCATGTCCTGTAATTGTATTGTTGTGGAAGATCCTTCATGTTATCTCTGGGTCAAAGCCAGCAGAAAATGTCATAACAGATTATATAAGACCCGTGTTGATCAGCCTCATCCTGTTTATTGTCTCCGTTAGCCTACTGACCGTATATTAACTCCTAATTACAGTGTACCTTATTCATAGTGACTGTGGTGTTTTCCTAGCTCAGGAATACATTAAACTGAAAGATCAGATGTTCTCCGGTGAAACTGTAGGCGGAAAGGTGGTGGACGCGCTTGTCTTCGGCATTTCTCACAGAGTTTAACTACGAATATCAAGCACGCAGGAGGCCTTTGCATTCGTGGCTCAGGGTGAAGGCGCTAGCTTCCAGTTTTTCCAAATGTTCTGACAGTCGAGTCTGTAAATGGACTTTATTCAGCTGCGCCTAATTTGCAGCCTCACACTATTTCTTAAACAGAACAGACTTCACACGCACAGACTGCTATCTGTTATCATCTGATCCAGATCTTCGTTCTTGGTTGTTTTTCCTGTTGGTGCCTTGGGATTTCGGTGGCTGCCGCCTCAGTCATCGAATGCCAATACCCCCGATTCACCACCTGCTCGTCTTATCTGCCAGTTTACATGTACACACAACTAATGCACAACTTATTTGATGTTGTCTGTGTCAAATCTCACACCAGTGTACAGCAATCCCCCAGTTTTACGCGGATCAGGAGTCGCGGATTCAGTCGCACACATTCAGTCACACTCATAGTTCGGAAATCCCCACAATACCGCAGAAACTGTAAATAACCTCCGCCTTTTTTTGCTTTTTTGTGGCAATAAATATATTTTTTCTGGATGTTTTTTACATAAGGGGACCCATTCACCTCGCTGTGGTGTCCAATACTTTTGTCCCACGACCTTCTGAGTTGCATATCTCAGCGGGGAAAGCACTCAGATACTTCAAACTCCACAGTTCAGTAGATCTCCAGGAGACCTTTCCAACGAGCCCTCATTTGTATTAGCCCCAGTAGATCAGGGGTTATTCACCGACGTGTTTGTCTTTAAATGCGATCCGGGTGTAAACTTGCATCGCGCAACCTTCAGAGTTGCAGATCTCGGCGGGGGATTACTGTATCAGAAGGCTGCTGTCTAGGTTCAAATGAAGGGATGGCCTGCTTGCATTCCTGCCCTGACACAAGTGCTGCTCAGTGCAGTGACTTGTGGGTCTGGATGGAGACGACAAGATAATAGTAAAGTAGTGCGTGTGTGTCAGACACTGCTGTCACTGTTGTACACGGGAACAAAGAATTTGGTTTCTTGACTTTTGAAATCACAGAAGCTTCTGGAAACTCTTCCAGGGTTAAGTCTTCGGCTGCAGTCGCGTTGGACCTTTGCGTTGGACCTTTACGGGTTGTGCCTCTGTGTGAAAAGGGCGTGGCCGACGCTGGTCCAAAATAATGGCAATGAAAAAAATCCTGCAAGTTGGTGAAGTTACCAAGCCGGCTAACCCAAGAACCATAAGCAGCACTGACACAAAAGTGTCATAAATATAAATATACAAGTAAAGTGCTGCACACTGATATCCATGATGGCGTATGTACAGTTAGCACGCCAGCAAAACCACATACTGTAAACAGGAAAACCACAAATGTTAATTACACTGCGCATCATACATTCTTCCTGTTGTGTTTTTAATTATAGGCAGCATGGAATATTAATATTTAATAACAAACAGTGCTGTTGGTTGTAGATGCAAATATACCGAAGTATTGAATTGAATTTCCATTGGCAAACCCAAACATGGCTGGGCCTTGACCGAGTATCCTGAGTACATGGGGCGACTTGTAGAAAGGAAATAAACACTTGGAGTAGATTTATACCAGTTTTCCTTCAGCTGATGAGTTCGTTTGGTGCTGTTGAGCTCTGAGCTGGATTGTGAACAGGCGTTCAGGCTGAGTGACAGGAAGCTGCAGGGTCTTTTTGTACTGCATGACTGATTGGAGCGCTCTATTTTAAACACACAAACCATGGAAGATGCAGTATATTCACATTAACGATAAATATTGAAGGTGCTAAAGACATTCGTGGTTGCCGGATTCCAGATAACACTGTCAGACAGCAAGAGCTATGACAGCACACTGTGTTCTACACAGTGTTTGATTGCTGATAACACGCAAGAATGAGCTTAATACACACCAGGATGCAAACAGAGACATAAACTGTCTATGTGACCCCTTCCTGGAACGGAATATACATGCAGCTTTGCATAGGAGCCAACTGCCAACGTAAAGACATCATAACTTCAACACAGAGGAACTTTGTTCACATTTATTATTCTCTATGTATTGTTGGTTAAGGCTGTTAATGGAAATGTGGAGATCGCGATGACCCGTCCGCGATAAGCTCTAAAAGCATTTCTCAAGTCCGCGAAGACTTAAATGAGAGTAGTCAGGTGGTGCCAAATGTAAACATGCCCTTACTGTAATAAATGAATGTGCTGGATGTTTGATTAAGACTGGTTTGTTACTATTCTGCTGGTTGGTTTGGCGTTTTTTACATTTACATCATTGCAGCAGAGGTGAGAGCTATGAAAGTCCGTTACCGCCAGGATGGTAAAATATTATTTAGAATCAAGATAATGACTTGCTATGTCAGATTTTTTTTTAAGATATTATGTCGACATTTTGAGATAACTAAGCTGAAAGTTTGAGATAACTAAGCTGAAAGTTTGAGATAACTACGCTGAAAGTTTGAGATAACTACGCTGAAGTTTGAGATAACTAAGCTGAAAGTTTGAGATAACTACGCTGAAAGTTTGAGATAACTAAGCTGAAAGTTTGAGATAACTAAGCTGAAAGTTTGAGATAACTAAGCTGAAAGTTTGAGATAACTACGCTGAAAGTTTGAGATATCTAAGCTGAAAGTTTGAGATAACTACGCTGAAAGTTTGAGATAACTACGCTGAAAGTTTGAGATAATGAAGTCATTATTGTGCCTTAAATTATATATTTTTTTCAATCATGCTGGCGGAAACCTCCATATAAAGTAGTTTGGTTCTCTTAAAAACTATTTATTTTTTTACATTTCTAAAGTTTCCTAGATTGAGAAACAGGCTCTGAATGAACGGCAGTTACAGTGGTTGGTTGTGGTCAGTGGTCTTTAAAAGAACACGGAACTCAAACCACTGTCACACACTCATCATACAAGATGATGTCTAAAAAAAAGAAGAAAAATTTAAAGAAATTGCTAAATAAAGACGCCCATGTTTCCTTATGCTCTTGTGACATTCCAGGCCAGAGCTGGATCTCCTTGTTGCTCGTTGCTTTTGTTACACCACCGCCGTTCTTACATGCCCTTCCCTTTTTTTTAAACAGATATTGAGCAAGAGAAGAAAGCGGCAGAGGCCGGAAAATGAAGCTCATCCACCGCGGCTCCTCCCGTCCCCCTCCACCCTTCCTCTCCCTCCATTTTTAAGAGATTTCACTTGATCACCACCTTCTGAACCCCGGGTTTAAATCCCGTCGCAGTTTCCCACCACGCCGTAGGCTAGAGGCACACGAGTAAAGGGGCGGGGTGGGACAGAGCAGTTTGTAAAGCCATGTATAATTGCAGCTATGGATGTTATGAAACTTTTTATCTTGCGTTCTTGAGAGAGGAGAGAGACGACCTGGGAGCAGTGAAGCACAAAGTCACCAAACCAGTCCGCTACGCCAATTATACCAATGTCTGGCTCTGTATCGGGTACCATTCATGATGAGTTATTCTATAAATGACGTGTAAAATGATATTTTTGTTTTAAAAAAAAGAAATAAAGAATGTTTTAAAACACGCCGTGGAGTCGCGTCTTCTTTCTTGTTGGAGTTTGTGAAAACAGAAGCAGTTTTTGTTGCTTTTCCTGAATAAATATATGAATGAAATAAAGCAAATATACCATTTTTTTCTTTTTTCAGCAAATGGAATGAAATCTTCATTAACACTGATGCCCAGAATCAAATCAAGCATGCAGTGATGGCCTGAGATCAGTAGTGGCAATTCTTCTGTTTTGAATTCTAATTTTTCATTACAAATGACATTTTACTCGAAGAATTTGAGTGGGAAGGAGAATCGATTAAATATTTTCCACTGATTTCAGTTAGTTTCCTTTTTTATTGTCCCAAATGTACATACATTTAAACATTTAATTCAGAAATAATTCAGAATCTCAGTAATTTCTTCGTTTCACTAACAACTTTTTTTGCCTTAGAGTACAAAGTTCAAACGCTTTTTGCTGTTCATTTTAAGGTTTAAATGATTTTAGACTTTTGTCCACTGCTGTGTATTTAATTTTCTGTTATGGAGAAGTACATATCATTAAGTAAAATCCTGACTGTGGTTTGTATGTGATAAGGCATGACCTCATTTGTTCTATAGTTGTTCTGTGTTAGCTTAACTTACGAGTTTAATTCGTTCTGTGACGGAGCTCGTAACTCAAATTACTCGTATGTCAAATCAGTTTTCTCTGTTGAAATGAACTGAAATGCTATTAATCGGATCCGGACCTCCAGAAAACTCCACATTTTTTGTGGAGATATGTATCTTTTGTGGAGATAGGTATGTATGTGTGGAGTTGTTTTTAGAACAAAAGACTGAAAAATACACACCTCTGGTATCTGCGCACTGGTACTTTTGACGACTCATTCCATACTTTTCTTATCTGCGGAATATGCTGCTACTCAAATATGTTCTGGCAACTCAGATCTGTACTGTATATATAGCTTACCCATTTGCACATACCATAGATATATGCTGTCTGGTTGCACTGTTTGTCTTGTCTGTCTATATTATTTCTAAACTTTTTATATATATAATAATAATAATAAAAATTTTTTTTTATCTAAGTATTTGTATATACACTGCTGATTCAGAGCTCTCGCCATTTCGTTTCCCTGTATACTTATATACGGTGAAAAGACAAAGTTCACTTTGACTTAAGTAAGAGAAATATGCTTATAAATAATAAATACTGTATAAAAACTAAATACAATAGAATGTTCTGTAATAAACTGGTTTTATTAAGTATAATGTGCAGCGTTTGCTGCTCCTCTGTTTAAAATTCTGGAACCCCGACTGGCTTTAACCGGCGGCCC
>JBBPDB010000032.1:16920367-16941024 GCA_037974465.1 Brachypetersius altus | reverse complement strand
CACACACACACACACACACACACACACACACACACACACACACACACACACACACACACACACACACAAGTACACATTCCTCTCAGATAACAACAGTGTCTGCCTGTCTGGCATTTTCAGTAAAAAAATTTCCAGGTCAAATAACAATAAAAAAAAATATGGTTATGGCCTGGTGGTTATGGCATTCACCCTGCAATCAAGAAGTTCTGAGGTTCACTTGAGTGAGGTACCGACACAACACACTGCCCCCCAGGCGTTGTGTTCCTGGCTGCCCGCTGTTTCACTTGGTGAATGGATTAAATGGGTTAAATGATTTTAATGGGTTAAATACAGGGGAAGAATTTCGCGCTGTGGTGTGTTCATGTATGACAGAATGGTCACTTTCACTTCATATATATATATATATATATACATACATATATTTTAAGACACATATATCTCCTGACTCTGACTCTAATAATAAACACTTTTGCACAGACCACATTTTCAGCTTTAATTATTCCATTATATTTAATTCAGCACATAAGCAGTAGTTGTGTGTAGGAGTGTGTTCTCTGTGGAAAATCTGCACGGGGTGCGGTCGATCACAGTGGGCTGTGGGCTGTGGGTCATAAAAAAAAACCTCTACTCCCCCTCTACTCTATTTTTTGCTAAAAGCAGGGGCCTGAAACCCACAACAACAACTCTAACCTACTTACACTCTAGTTTGTCTCGCGGTTTTCCAGCCTCCAGCACAGAGAAGTAACACGACACCTCTTTGAGGCAGACGCCCCCTGGAACAGCAAGGAAAGAACAAATCAATGACATCATTTTGGCTTCAATTCTTAATATTGCAAGCACACATAAAATACACACCAGCCAGATGCTCTTGACCTTCCCAAAACACTAAAATAGTTCACACGGTCAGCCATCAGGGATAAGGATGAAGAGGGGAGAGGACTGCGGTTAACTAGTTCATGCTCAATCCCATACAGTCTGATCTTATAAAGTCTCGTTAAAATCTCATAGAGTCTCATCAAAACAGTGTGTCATAAGTACTGGCACCCTTGTGTTTAGCCATTAGAACAGCAGTGAGCGATCTGGGACTCTCAGCAGAGTGATGCTGAAAAAAAGGGCGAAGGGTCAACCCATTAATATCTGGGAAATTAATATCAGGGATGCTTTCGATGAAAGACACTGTCAAAATATTAAAATGATGGTAGGAGGTTGTGTATGTAAATTGGAAATATGAGTGTTTTTACACACATTTCCTTTAGTCATCCATTATTTACATTTAAATAGTAGTTGGTAGGAAGTATTTGTTTCTAATATGGCTGTTCAATTAATGTGTTAATTTCAATCAATTAGTTACAGAAAAAAAATAACGTGTTAAAAATGCCTTGGTGACTTTAAGCACCCGGTCAGGTTCTGGCCACGTCAATGGAAAGTTTATGCATAAAAACGGACAGATGAACGGCTGATAGGAGGATCGTTTTCTGCAGTTCATGCAATAAGGATTTTTTGCATCATCTGAGTACATCAGGTCTAAAATATGACCTGTATGCTTATCCACCCAGAGATTTGTATGAGTGAAATACAGGAGATGTCCCTTGAAAACACTATGCTACAGTTATCACCCCACCGCCACCCCCACCCCCCCAGCAGTGGGTCCTCCCCACATTAAAAGGCTTCTGACGCATGTGCAGGAACATTGTATGAACATTGCCTTAACCTGCACCTTTAGTTCTTTCATGCATGTTTTATTTTTTTCTCTCAGCATGTCCGATCATATCTTTACAGCAAAAAAATTGTGTGTGATTAACTTAGATTAATTAATGAATCAGAGATCTTGTAAATAATTGAGATTTAGGATTTTCCATGATCCTAAATGCATGTTGGGAAAAACATGTTGATGAAAAATCTTCAGTTCTTGTTCACAAACCGTCTTTGTGGTGGAGACTCTGCTCAAGAGTTTGCATCTCAGAGCTTCGGAAATACTGATAAAGGCGCTGGGAGAGGTCGGCGGGGAAGTCCTCCACTTCGAGGTAGCTCTTCAGAAACAGAGAGAATCCCTCTGCGTCGATCCGCTGGAACAGAAACTTCTCCATTCAGTTTTAATAACATTTTACTATCTGACACCATTCATAAATCTAAATCACCCCTGCTGGAAACGCCAGGACAGCGCTGTCATTTTTCTAATGACTCGTTAATCTGCCCCAAGCGTCTAATCCTCCACTACGGCTGAAGCTGGTCGACATAAAAGCCAAACAAATGATTGTCCAGATTGACCTCAGATAATCTTTGACTGTAGTTACGGGCAAAAACTTCATCGCTATTTTCATTTTCCTTTGGAAGAACTCCAATGCCGTCCCACTCGACCGTCCTTTCTAGTAAAACCAGTTCTCCCAACATCACCATCACCCTTGAACTCCAGCTACTCCAGCAACCTTGGAGCACATCACTCCAGTTCTCAGGCTCGTAAACTGATCCCATTCCAGTACAGGAGTGATTTCAAAGTTCTCATTGTGTCCTGAATGTCACTCAGTGGTTTGGTCCCTAAATCAGTCTCTGATATGTGTGATGTTTATGATCCTGGTGGGTCTCTGAGATCTGCAGGAGCTGCAGTGGAGAAAAGACCTGCAACTAAACCTGGTGAGATGGTGTTTATCCACTATGCTGTTCAACCAACTGCCCATCAGAATCAGATCTGCACAGACTGGAGCTTTAAAAAATTCTCCTCCACCTTCTTTTAAATATCTGCACTTCCATCACACTTTAATTCTTCCTTTAGTAATTATAGTGATTATAGTGTATTCTTCTATTTATTTAATATTTTTAACCTCTAATTTATTGTTATGTCTATTTTACTGTTTTTATGCTTAATATCAATGACCTTTGTGTATGATAATGGGCCACAGAAGTAAACTTGACTTGACACAAGAATCTCTGAAGGTCTGTGGTGGTTCCTCCATGGATCAGACTTGTGGGAAATCTGGAGGAACCTTGAACTCTTTGTGATCCTGAATAGTGTTTGCAGTTGGGGGGGGGGGGGGGTCTTCCTGCTGAAAGAGGAACTGCCCTTAGGAAAAACATCTCCATGAAGGCTGAACTTGTCTGTAGTGGTCTGTAGTGTCTGTAGTGTTTAGGTGTCA
Source organism: Brachypetersius altus (assembly GCA_037974465.1). Taxonomy (NCBI): domain Eukaryota; kingdom Metazoa; phylum Chordata; class Actinopteri; order Characiformes; family Alestidae; genus Brachypetersius; species Brachypetersius altus. The sequence goes on along the minus strand of JBBPDB010000032.1, from coordinate 16,937,893 downwards.
ACGGTGTCACATGAGTGCAGGACCCAAGGTTCTCCAGCAGAACATCACACTGCCTCCACCACCTCGCCTTCGTCACATAGTGCATCCTTCATGTTCGGTGAAAGTGCCCAAGATAGTAGATGGACAGCTCTTAAGGTGGAGTCCCACTGATTTTGCCAAATTTCTACATAATTAAATAGTTAAGATGTAAACAGAGAGGTGAGTTTGGTGTGAAACGCTCCATTCTGGAGAAACTCAGCAAGTCAGAACTGTTCACAGTGTGGAGGTGAATGGAACCAGACGCCTCTAAAATCTCCCTCACAGAAAGTTATTCTACTAAATAGTTCTGGTTGCGCCGCCTGACATCTGAGATGTTGTTCTATTAGAGTTTTGAAGCTTTTCGTTCGAAAACTAAACCCATTCATGGTGGAGGGATACATGCAGGGCGTCGCGTGACAAAATAGTCCCCAAAGAAAAGAGATTTAGTTCAGATTCACTATTTTACATCATCAACATCCATGTAAACACTCAGAGACACATGGAGCTTCACTGGGGGGCGATAGAGAATAAAACAGCTGGATTTGTGCCGGAGACTTCTGGTTCCATTCACCTCCACTGGAAAGAAATCAGAGTCTATAATGAACCGAATCACACCAAACACAGTCTGGATAACTCTGAATTATGGGGCACTTTTGGTGGAAATTTGGTGGAATTTTTTGAAAGTGTGGTAGTAAGAGTTTTTATTATAATCCAGGAGGCTCAACTTGTTTAATGGGCCCACTATACGTCTATAAGTAAACATATACAAAGATAACTATGAATCTTACCTCACCAAACCTGTGGTGGACCAACTTTCCTCCAGCATTGAAGTCTTTCATCACATCTTTCACTTTCATACTGCTGTCTGAAAGTCGTGAAAAAATGCAGCAACAAATGCAATAAAAAGGTCACATGACAATATCTTGAAAGGGGCATTTATCAAACTTAAGCTAAACTGAACAAAACACTAATGGAGTGAAAATTAACCCTCAGAAATCAGAGTGTATCAGTAAACTCTGAGTTCCGTAAATATAAACAGTGTAAAACAGTCTAGACCCAGCATTTGTTCTCCTACACTCTCGCAGTTTGCTGCTCTTTCTCTCGCCGCTCGGCCACTCTCTGGACCCCTCCCTCTGCGAGTTTTCCCACCCACTTGTGGGCGGAGACTATCCTGAAAGTTTTTCCGGCTTCAAAGATCTTTTTTCTGTTTATTTCTTATAATAAAATAAAAGAAATGTGTTCATTTTTGTTCTTTATGGTTATTTGTGCGTGATGCCGTTTTAAAACCCCAGTAGTGGTTTTTATTATTGCAATTTTAGAAATTACAGTAACTTTGGTTCTACATATCACAGAAACACCAAGCAAAGGTCAGCATGACAAGTATCAGCACAAACTGGGGGGACTTCCAGATAAGGAGCTGTTTTACGCTTCTGGTACAGATCCGTGATTCTCTGGTTCTAAGGGTTAATCTCATCGGTTGAGAACTTTATGGTGGAGATTATAGAAGTGACTTACACTCCATGTATTCCTGCAGCTGGATGAAGTCGACCGGGCTCAGGCCACTGGGATCTGATGCTGCTTCCGAGGCCATTTGTCACAGGTTGTTCACACCCTGGCTGTGGGTAGAGAAACTGGCCTATCTGGGCTAATTCCAGTCTTCACCCTGGTTTAATAAAGACAAAAGGTATTGGAAGCACCTCCTTTTGTAAAGTTTATAGCTGTAAACAAATTACCACTTTAAATTCCAAATATCTCCACTTCCTAAGGTTCATTGATCAGTAACTACATAGAACTACATTAAACACAAAAATAAAACATAAAACAAAAATGCAGTTTATCATGATATGGGCCCTTTAAAGGCACTGTCAAACTGTCAAATCATCATCAAGCAGAGCATGATCTTTATTCTCACAGCTCTCAAAAACTACACCTTCATTCTCACCAGGTGCTATAAACATCCAGAAATAGATCATTCCTCTAGAACCAGAAAGATCATCACATTCGCTTCCCTCGATCATCTTAAACTCAGCCGTGGGCTGGAGAGTTACTGTTAGTTTAATTAGCTTAAAGAGTTTAGTTTGGCTCAAATAGGACTAAACTTCCCTCTAACGTCTGTTCCTCTGAAGAATACTGAGCAAGTTCAGCTTGAAATGCTCTTACCTCGTCCCGGCCAAGTGCTGTCCTGTAAAGTGAATGGGGGGATTATTTCCCTCTGGATTAAATGGAACTCAGAAGGACATTCACTCTGGTCACAACGTCCCAAACGGTTTCGTACAGCAACTGCTAGGAAATCAAAGTCAAAAGTCAAAGTACACTGTGTCATCTCAGCTTAATACATGTAGACGGGGACATGCGTGGGCATGGCTCCAGATTTTATTGATTGCATTTCTGCGAGAAATGTGAAGTGTGATTGCATGGCTGCTACAAAAGCAGTGTTTGAAAACACACAATCATTGGTGTTAAAGTCAAAATATGATTTCAAAAAAATTCTGCTCACAGCGGGGTATCGACCCGGCACCAATTTCTGATTTTCTTCATTTACCGCTGCGTTTGACACTGAACCACAGGTTGAATTACTGACTCTTACCCCGACATTTATGGTTAAGGGTGGCTGAAAATGGGTGGAGTGAAGCGCTCTCGCCCAAAAACAGGTGGGCAGATAGCTGCATTAATTATTTTTTAATTAAATCAATTAAACAAGCAGTTACACACATCTTTTTAGACCTTACCTAAGTTTTAGTGGCTTGAAATCTGTTTATGAGTTTTGTCGCTTTCTGGTTGCCATGGCTCTGATGTCACAGACCCTCTGCTCTCTCTCCCCAAACATTGCAGAAGCGACTTGACCACAAAAAATCAAGACTGACATTTTGGCTTTGGAACTATGGCAATAATTCAAAAACTATAGGAGGAAAAGAGGTGCCAAATTCCAGCTATAATAATAACAAAAACAAAACCTAAGATGAACAATAGTGTGATCGCTTTGGCAATCCTACTCAAATAAATGTAAACTCCAAACTTGAAGTGAATATGTGCATTTTAGTACAACGGGTGTGTTTTACATCCAGAAATTGTTGCATCAGCAGTCAAGCGGAAAACAGAGTATTGGAATGTAACTGTGTGTTTTATATCAGCAAATGATCTGAAGCGGTTCAGTTTAAATATATGGACAATATATTTTTTTTAATTAACTCTGAAACAGTAGTCCAAGCACCCACTGCAGCTTGGTTTTTTTATGTGTGATTATTAACATGACATGGTCAGTAACTGAGTGATTTCACTTAGTAATTGCTAAAACTGCACGTAGTGATTCATAGTCAGGCTGCTCTCATGCAGCGTTCACCACATACCCGGACAATGGGAGCATGAGCGAAACGTTGCAGGGGGGTTTCTAATGGAACACAGCCAGCGCTCAGGATTACAGGAGAGATTAGGAGGTTGCTGTAATCAGTTGTTGGGAATTGACAAGGGAAAGCAGGGAACGTGATGCAGAAAATCTGGAGCGTTTCTTGTCCCGATTGCTGGTGTTTGAACATCCATGAGAAGGAAAAATAGTATAAAATAGGATCAAAAGGGACTGCCCTTAATTACAGTAATAATTAGAGTCTAAATGGCATGGACTTAGGATCATGAGATTGTGACTTTGAAAGCATATGTCTGCAAATTAGTTTGTTAATCAACTTTCTGAATTTAATGTGGTTGAAAACAAAAACAACTGGAACAGCCACACAAGACCCTGAGGTCACCGTGTCGGTGGTCTAGAGGGTCTAAATCACCCCCGTTGTTGGTGTGTGAAGTCTCTGGAGTGATGGAGCTCCATCCAGAACTGATCCAACATCAGTACCTGACCTCACTAATGCTCTCATACAAGCAAATACTCATATCAATGTTCCAACATTAGCCTGTCCCAAAAACTAGTTGCCCCCCCCCCCACCCCCAATTAACATTCTGTTCTGTGGAGGTGAATGGAACCAGACGTCTCCAACACAAATCTGAGTGTTTATATGGATGTTGGATCAAGTAAAGTAGTGAATCTGAACTAAATCTTTTTTCTTTGGGGACTATTTTGCCTAACAACGCCCTGCATGTATCCCTCCACCATGAACGGGTTTAGTTTTAGGACCAAAATCTTCTCAGAACGTAGAACATCTCATGCGTCAGGCCCTGATGGAATAACTGTGAGGAGATTTTAGAGGCAGACATCTTATTCCATTCAACTCCACTGTGAATAATAATAATAATGATAATCATCATCATCATCATCATCATCATCATAATAATGCAGTAGATTGTCTGGAGTTCCCCTTTTGAACCGTGGTATGGAGTACGGTGGATGTCAAACATGACGGCATAAATGTAATTGAGTTCAGTAATCTGGTCTGATCTTTTAAACAGATTATGTTAATTCCTTATACGTTTGAACATTTACAGGTGAAACGACAGGTTTGATTTTTTTAATGGCCTTCTAGGGATTATTTTTTGCTTCATACCACGAAGAAAGTCTCTTGATTTTTTAGAGAATTTTCAGGTTTTTGATTCCAGGTGATGTCACTGGGCCCTTCAGCAGACAGTGTGTGTCAAGAGCAGAGCAAAGAAGCCAGGAGCAGGTGATACCAGATCATCAGGTGGTGATCAGTATACTGGTGCTGCTGAATGCTGTGTGGTTGGTACTCCTTTATCTAGACTTTTTGTGTCTTTGCAGCCTTTTTAATCAAATAAGACAGTTTGACAGAAAATAATGTTTTTACACCAACATGGTGATTCAAAGCAAATTAAAGAAATGGGTCAAGACTTTTGCACACTACTGTACAGGTACATAAAACTTAGAAATGTGGTTAAATGTTTAACTTGTAGTTTTATTAATACATATACAGACAGATAGATGACACTGCATACTAATCCATAGACTTTTCCAATCGTGATTTTTTCAACAATGTCTTTATGGAGCCTGCTTTGTGAACTAGGGCACAGACCAAAATGTATTGGTCTGCTGAAGCATTAAGACTGTCCTTCAATGTAAGTAAAGGGCCTAGCCCAAACCATGAAAAACAGGTGTGTCCCAATACTTTTGTCCACATAGTGGCAGTTGGATAGATAGTAGAAACACTGACTGTGGATGTTTTCTTATTTTGCATATTTTATTGTACCGTTATAATTTATATCTTTGTCCAAAACGATTTAACCCCCAATAAACAAACCGGAGCAAAAAATAAATGAAACACTAAAAATAAATAAACAAATCGGTCCTGGCGTGCCGGCAGCTTGTGACGTCATCACGCACGGAGTAAATAACAACACAAGCCGAGCAGGGAGGGTTAGCCTAGCCCGATTAAACATACGGGTTTAGGACGAGACCCTTGCGTTCTGTGGTCTTTCTATCAGTTACAGACATTAAAGTTCATATATCGAACTGTTTAGTCGAGTAACAGAGTAGGAAAAAGGCGAAGTTAGGCTGTGGAGCCTGCAGGTGTGTGTTGTTGTGCTAACTGCTAACAACTAGCCTTGCTTATTCGGGATCTGTTTATTCGGAGGTGGCGGTGTGTTTACTTTATTACACTGGCCTCAAGAGACCAGCTGTAATGTCCCGAGCAGGTCTGATGGTCATGTAGAATCTGGGTTCCGGGGCTGTCATCTCCTGCTGTGCCTGTTCTGGAGGATCTGGATGAAGAAGAACTTCTCTAAAACTGAGACATGAGCACGGAGACCTTCGTGAAGGACATCAAACCAGGCCTGAAGAACCTGAATATCATCTTCATAGTACTGGAAACAGGTGCACTAACTAGTTTTGGTCAATAAACATTCTCTATAATGGCCAAAAGTTGCTCATCCTGTTTTCACACAGCTTCGATGTTTGTTTCTGCAATGTTTGTATAGTGTCTGCTCAAGGGGTTCAAGGTGGAGGTGGGTTCACACCAAGGATCAGTCGAGAGATCTTTCTTGTTTGCTAAGGCTGACAGGTTGACAGGTTGTCCTGGGTCTCCGTGAACTGTGTTTTGAAGATGACATTGTGATCTGTAGTGAGAGTAAAGAGACATTGTGATCTGTAGTGAGAATTATGAGACATTGTGTAGTTTAGTGAGAGAGCAGGTCGAGGAGACCCTTGAGAGATGGAGATATGCTCTGAAAAGGAGAAGAATGAAGGCAAGAAGGCTTAAGACAGAATACCTGTCCATAAATAAGAGAGAGGACGGTTGAATTGTGAAGATGCAGGAAGTAGACCTGGAAAAGGTGGAGGAGTTAAAATGCTTTGGGTCAAAATCCTGAGTAATGAGAAGTGTGAAAGTGAGTGCAGGCAGGGTGGAATGGATGGAGAAGAGTGTGCAGGCAAATTGTATGAGAGCATTTGTGAGGTAAGGTACTGATGTTAGAACATTGCTGTGAGGATTTGATTGCATGAGAGCATTAATGAGGTCAGGTACTGATGTTGGATGATCAGTTCTGAATCCTAAACAACACTGGGGGTTTTAGACCCTCTAACGTACAGACATGGTGATCTCAGGGTTATGTACACCTGTTGTTTTGGCCATTGCTTTTTTATGTTAATTTTAGAAACTGAAAACCTGTGTCAGTAACGTGTGCATCTTCATCATCTCAGTAGAAGGACTGTCTGGATACTGTTGGTCTCTGTTGTATAGATTGGTCCCTCATATAAAGCAAACCCAGCGCAGGGTTGTTGTTACAGAACTATTACACAGATTACACCGTGACCTTTTGGGTTTCCAATCAGGAGAGTAAGGCGACTCAAAGTAATATCAGAAAATTAATCTTCTTTCAGTTTGCATGGCTTACACAACACACATCTGTCATTAGAGATGGAAGCGAATTAAAATTCAGGGTAGCATGTCTCTCTTTTCTTTTATATTTTCCTCAAGGAAGGGTCACGAAAACCAAAGATGGACACGAGGTGCGGACCTGCAAGGTGGCCGACAAGACGGGCAGCATCAGCATCTCGGTATGGGACGAGGTAGGAGGACTCATCCAGACCGGAGACATCATCAGACTTACCAAAGGGTGAGACATTTGGTTAAGTATTTAAAAATGTGCCAGAGGTCTACACATCTCAGCTTTGTCCTGTTAACATTAAATTGGGGACAAAATAAGAGATACAAATTTCAGTAATATGTAAAATAATTTTAACACTAGATCCCAGAATCACAGTCCCAGAGTCAACAAAGAATTACAAGAAGTCAAGATTTTTTAAATTATGATTTTGCTCTACTATATACAAATATACAGCAGTCCCCCGTTTTTCGGGGGGGTTATGTTCCAAGAGCACCCGCGTGTAGTGTTTTGGTAAAAAACTTTAATTTAATTTTTAACTCAGTTTAATGCATTACCCTTAAAAAAAAGGTAAAGGTAAACCAGTACTCGCTTCTTTAAATTGAAATTCCCAGCTGAGATATGCAACTTGGAAGGTTGCTGGACAAAAGTAACCGTTTTCAGAGAATAACCCCTGATCTACTCGGGCTAAAATACAAATGAGGGATCGTTGGAAAGGTCTCCTGGAGATCAATCGAAATGTGGAGTTTGAAGTGTCTTGAGTGTTGGCACCGCAGAGAACACATGGGCTGAACTCTGGTGTGGAATTCGAAAAAAGTGCGTCCAGGTCGGCTACAGCCTGCCCTGAGTCCCCTTGTGTGAAAACATCCAGAAAAAATATATTTATTGCCACAAAAAAGCACAAAAACGGTGGGGGATGTTTGCAGTTTCCACGTTATTGTGGGGATTTCCGTGTACCATAATCAGTTCAGTTCTCAGAAAAAATCTGCGTTAGACTGAATCTGCGATTCCTGATCCGCGTAAAAGTGAGTGGTTACTGTAATCCACTTTCTCCTTTTGTGATGGTGATGTGCCTTCAGAAACTCGCTCTGATCTCGCTCTGGAGACTAATATGTCACAGATATAGGATGTAAGCATGCAACAATGGTTACATTTTTTTTTTCATTATTATTTTGGTCAGAGTAACCTATTAACCATCTGCAGATAAGTTAACGGCACAGGATGTTGGTTTCCCACACATTAGTCTACAGCAGCATTCTGGTCGTGCAGGCTGGTAGTACAGTGGTCTTTTGAAGTGAAGACCATAAACAAATTTCGTTTTGCATTTGTAGTCCTAACTGGCGAGATGGCAGAGTGCACCTTTGTGCGTTTGTTTTGATCATAGGCTAGTAGTCATATCTCCACACCCATGTTTGTTCTAGCGTTTCTGTTGTCTGTGGCGCCTACTTTACTGGAATTGCTTTATTCCTTATGACTGGAGATTGCTTGTATTGTAAGATTTAACGTTGGCATGAGCCAAGTATTTGTTTTTTCTTTGTTGCAATGATTACACTCGGCTCCGTCTCCTCTTTTCACCAGAAGTGTTGTGTTCATCTAAGGTCAGATTATTAGTAGAAGTTGTGATTGTATTTGTTGTGTAATGCCTTTTTTAAACCCGGGACCCTTCCTTGTTTTTCTTGAAGAAATTGTAAAAACATACCAGACTCGCATCCAAATGCATGAAGTCTGTCGTGGGATGTTTTGTCTCCGTCAGCCACTCCGGATTATCTATGTAGGATAAAATAATAGCTACAGATTCTGTTGCTCCTGTTTAGCTCTGCTCTCACATGGTAAGGAAAGGGCTATGCATGCAGCCATTCTCCTTTTGGACCATAAGTCAGTGGTGACTTTTTCAATGTGTGTAAAGCAGACCGTGTGTGTGTGTGTGTGTGTGTGTGTGGATTTCAGAGGAGTTAAGGCACAGCATGCCAAACTTGGCCCCGCGCACCAGCCTTCGTTCCTTGGAGGCAGTCAGAAACAGCCGCAGCATGGAGGCTAACCTGCAGAGTTCAGGAAACCGCATGTCCCGCCTGCCCCAGTCCCCCACAGGTCGGTACCCCCACCCCGCTACCTCCACCTCACCTGCTGTCACCCCATTCTTTTCCCTCACCACACTCCCTTGGAACCACCGACACCCATAGCGGTAACTCTGGTAAGTGCAGGTGAATTCCAGCTGCAGCCGTGACCAGTTTAGTTCAGTGTGACAACAAATAAATCGTTTTTTGTTTTTTTTTTTGGAGAACCTGTTTCCCGATTCTTAGGTCTACCTGCCCAGTTGCCCTAAGTATCCACTGCTGTCACTTATCCCTTTTGTTGCTCACCTTTATACCACACATTTAAACTGACTTTTTTCCAACTTCAGCTCATCTTTGAATAGACTAAATTCAAAATCACGCTGAGATTGAGCTACACATTGCAAGGTGAAAGGGATTGTGTGATGGATTCCACTAAAATGTGATTGGCACAGTGGAGGTTTTTACAGGTTATGTGGCTCCCCCTGTTGGTTCATTATGAAACTGATTTTTGCTGATTTTTTTTTTTCTAGGTATTTTTTTTCCAGTTCAACATGGAATCATTTAGTGTATTAGTGCCTTACTGAAAGGTTATATGAAGTAGATTTTAGGAGCTGAACTGTTTTATACACTAATGAAATGCGATTGATCATAATTAATTAAAATTAAAAAAGCTACTTTTCAAATACTGGCTAATAGCTACTATTCAAACTACTCAAACTGTTGAAACAATTCTGAAAAAAAACTGCTGCTGTTCAGTCACTTAATCCACCGACTAAAGCTGTTAGTACCTGCCTCCCGTAGGTGTTTCGTCTAGCCGAATGAGAGGCACTGGCCAGTCGCCTCTCTCGTTACGGGCTCCTATGAAAGCTCTTGGCCCAGTAGGCTCCATGGCTGCGGTGCGACAATCTTCAAAAGGCCTCGCCGGACCTCAGGGGGGTCCCACAGTAGGGGCACGGAGAGTGCAGTCTCCAGGGCCTGCTAACGGAGGAGCTTACTCGCCGTGCAGGACGACTGCAATTGGGCCCAAGCAAACCCCAGGCAGAGGCATGGCGCCTGCAGGACCTTCCGCCAGAGGCAGGCTGGCCCAGGCTCCTCGGAGGTAACTCCTAATTCTCTCATGCATACACTGCACTGGTGCAACCTTTTTCTTTGGCAAAACGGCTTCTGATATCGGAATTCAGCTGATAATCTGATACCAGTGGTCTGTTTAAGCACAAATACATACTTTACTGTTTTTTTTTTTAAAATTCAATTTTATTTATGTTGCGCTTTTAACGATGGTCATTGTCACAAAGCAGCTTTACAAAATGAAATAAATGTGTGTGAACGAAATGCCAAAGGTATGTATTCAGTTGTTCAAGAATGTTTGAGGATCTGTAGAAATGTAAAAAAAATATGCTTTAATTTTTATTGTACTTATCCCAGATGAAGACAGTGAGCAAAGACATTTTAGTTTCCAAATGTTGCAACTCAATAGTCATCCAAATACAAATGGTATTGACAAGGATCTTGTAATTAGAGGGATTATCTCATAATGAAGTTCTGGAGGTGGTTTAAACAAGTTTTTCAGGTTACAATTGACTTTTTGTGTTCGTTAGCAACATTAGCCTCCTAGCTCAAGCCCTAAAGAATCAACTACATCTAGAGTAAGTTGAAAAATTGTGTAAATGTAATTTTTCTGCAAACTGATTCTATAAGGGGGTCGGGGTCTTCACCATTTCTCAGAACGGCCCTTATGTTACAATGTTATAACTACTAGGGACGCACCGGAATTATTATTTTTGGCCGAAACCGAAAATGAGGAAACTCTTGGCTGTAAACTGAAGAAATTATTATTATTAAAAGAATAAATCTGTTACAAAACTATGAAAATATTCATTTATTACTCCCTCTTCTGGGCTCCAGCGGGATGTTTTTGATTTTATATGATAAATGAATCCCGGCGGTGAGAAAGTCTTTGTGGATGAACCCCCTCTAGAAATATCAGCATCGCTCTCTTTACAAACGGCTTTCAGTCTTTCTTAGAGAAATGGAAATGATCCACACGGCAGACATGCAGCTCTAATCCAGTCCGGAGGTTGATTGCGTCATCACTGTTTCGGGTGCTTTTTTTTTTGTTGCCATTTTTGGCCGAAAATTGTCGGTGCCCGAATATTCAGTGCATCCCTATTTATAACTGATTGGTTGGTAACATTTTGTTTCTTTCACTGATTTATAAAAAAGCTTTAATGACGATGAAAAGAATCGCACACATGCTAGTGCGGTCATTTTTATCTTCATACAGAATAATTTTAGTAGCTGATGTCACACTTTATAAGCATGTGGGTCACCAACCATTTAAAAACTGAGAGCTACTTCACGGGTCATACGAAGGGCTCCCCATCTCATACACTAGAACAGAGTTTACCTAAACTTCTCTAAACTTCATGTACAATAACTGTGTTTGAAATTCTTTTTAGATATTGTCATTTTCAAATCTATAGCAATGAACAGCAACAGGATAAAATTAAATGTTCGGCGCGGTTCGAGTTGGTGACTCCTGCTGTAAAGACTTGCCCAGAAATATTTTGAGATTGCTGTCTACATCATGGTTAATGTCGTGGTTAAATATCAAGGATTATCCTTCAATCAACATTAATATGGGCTTTATGTACCACAGTCCTCTTTAAAGGAAAGCACAAATTATGACTGCGAAACTCATTCAGTATATTGAGTTAGTGCTTCGCTGCTTAAAATGATCTGGTCTGTGTGATTGTATTTATTTATTTATTTTTTTTTCTAGGTGTATTTACTCACTTAATTTTGACAAAACCTGAAATGTAATCCATGCTGCTCTTTTTGCTGTCTTTTTACAGTAGGTCTCTGGGAATGACGAAAACATGCGGTCCAATGGCGGACGATTCCTGGAAAGATGGCTGTTACTGAACCTCCCACTGCCCCTCCCAGCCCTCACTAATTCCTAGAAAACACCATCGCTGTCACTGCTGTCTCTGAAAGTGAGACGGTGGAGACAGTGTCCCCACTAAAGGACCAGAAAGACGTATAAACACGCTAAGCCCAGAAAGTTTTACCACAGCATGACTCCTTTTACCCCACTGCCACACAAGCCAGAGGAAAGATGATGCAAAAACTGCAAGATTACGGTTTGCTCCTACAGACTGTAAAATAAGTTGTAATTATTTTTGTTTTTAAACCACCGGTGTACTTTTATTGGAGAAGCTGCTGGAATTCTAGGCATTTTAGTTTGTGTCGTCTTGTAATGACACTTGGAAAATCCGTTATATTATTTTAACTACTACGTCGGGAATTGAGTTCCTAGACCCTTTATTTCGAATAACTTAAAGTGGCTGCTGTGTTTTAAGTACCAAGAAGGCTGTCTAAATTGCATTTTTGAGGCACAACGATGCAATATCTAAGAAGTCCTCTTTTGCCTCAGAGCGATCTCAGAAGAGAAAAAAAAAATTGTGATAAAATTGATGTGTATGTGCCAAGGTACTACGGTAATAATTCTTTTCCCTCTGTTTGTTACTGTGCTCTTTACACCACTCCTTGATGAATATGTGAATAGTTTTGAATGCCTGTAACATCAAGGAGTAACGGTATGCAAAATACACTAGAGATTATTTGTGGAATTTCAAATGGACCGCCTCAGGAACCTGGGACCTGTAGTTATAATGGAATTTCAACAATAAACATAAATGCCATTTTATTTTAGGCATGGCTGGATGCTCTGCGTGTTTGCAACTTGATATGTAACTAGTATCTTTGGGTTATTTGCATTGAAAATACAGAGCTGTTCTGTATTTTCAATGCACATAAATGACCACTTTTTATGGTTCATTTTAGCATTGATATTTAATTCAACTTTAGGGGTAAAATTGCATGTTGCATGGCATTTTCAGCTAACTTTGAGGGGGAAATTTAACTGAAAATCAAGGTCAGTAAAGCTACAGAGTAAAGTTTGTATTTTTACAAAAATATATTCTAGTGGAGCAGTGGGTTCTCTGACTTAAGTTTATAGTCAGTAACATGTAACACGCCTCTGTTTATAGTCTGTCCCGTATGCCTTCCTCATTTACATTTATGGCATTTGGCAGACACTCTTATCCACAGCGACTTAAATTAATTAGTTGCAGGGACCGTCCCCCTGGAGCAACTGAGGATTACGTATGTTGCTCCAGGACACGATGGTAGAAAGTGATGGTTTGAACCTGCAACTTTGTGGTCACCGAGTTGCAGGCAAGGGTTTTACCCACTAGGCTACTACCGCCCCTCGTTACATCATAGGGTAAGAGCAGCTGGTGGCATAGAGGTTAAGGAGTTACCCCTGCAATCAGAAGGTTGTGGGTTTGAATCCCAGTACTGCCAGTGGCACCGCTGAGGTACCCTTGTGCTCTCTGGGCACCATGCTGGTGGGTGAATGGGTTAAATCCAGAGAGAATTTCACAGTGTGACACTTATTAGTGACAAAATTGTATAAGCAAAATCAAAACACATCGTTGGTTGGTTGAGCCCCCATAACTTTTACAAACCTGCAAAAATGCATTTGGTCGTGTCTAACAACCTGGCAAATGCACCAAGTGAAGCAGTTGGTAGCCACCAGCTTGGCACATGGGGCAGGTGGTGGCTGAGTGGTTAGGTAGTTGCCACTCTGATCAGAAGGTTGTGGGTTTAGATCCCAGACCACTGAGTTGCCCTTGAGCAAAGCACCCCACATTCTGCTCCCTGTTTGCTGTGTTGCTGGCTGCCTGCAACTTCATTTGGGTGAATGGGTTAAATACAGAGAATGAATTTCACTGTTTCATTGTTCACATGTGACTATAGGGGCCACTTTCAGTCACTGCTTATTACGAAATTGAACTGCTTCACTTGGTGAAGGGGTTAAATACAAATGAATTATTCTACTGTGTGGTGCGTTCACAGGTGACTGCAAATGGCCACTTTCAGTAACTGCTTTTTAATAACAAAATTGTTAAAGCAAATTCAAAAATGTCTTTGCATCCTTAGGGCTGTTTCTTAAACTGGTGTTTTGAAAACTGAACCTTAAAAAGGCATTAAATTAAATTTTATGACAATGCTCAAGTTAAGCAGTGGGCAGCTGGTAGACTAGTGGTTAGGAAGTTGCCCCTCCGATCAGAAGGTTGTGGGTTCTCTTGAGGTACCCTTGAGAAAGATAGCCCATATACTCCTCCCCTGGCTCCCCTGACTGTATTGCTTGGTGAATGGGTTAAATGCAAATGAAGAATTTCACTTTGTGGTGTGGGACTGTAATACTGCTTATTAATTGTGAAACTCCAAAAATGCCAACAAAAACATCTAACATCTGCATCCTTAGGCCCCAAGTTTTTCAGACTGTATTGTGGAAAATTCTGAACTTGCAAAATGCAGCGAGTTGTGTCTTTAAAAAATCAAAGTTTGGATGAAAATGCAATGTGTATGAAAAGCTGGGATATTGGAGGTTCTGATGGGCTCGTGGGTTCTCACTATGGTTCTGTGTGACGTAAACAGCCAGGGCTCAGGCCGCGCGCGCTCTCTCCCCCTCCCCCCCGCGCTGAGAGCGCGCAGCCTGATTGGCCGAGCCAGGCCTGGAAAAAACATTGCTCGGGGATTCAGAGGATGTACAGGCCGCGGCGGAGCTACCGCACCAAAATAACCACAAATCGCTCGGCACGCATCAGCCAGCACAAGGGGCCCGGCCGGCACGCCGGAGGGAGCCTGAGAACAGGTAAAAAGCGTCTCTGTTGACGTTAGAATTGCGTGAGAAGATGAGCGGCGGGCCCTCTCAGGCCTGCCCGGGCCTCGCCGAGCCTGACGGGAGGGAGCCCAGGACGGAGCAGGCGGCTCCGCTTCAGCTCGGGAGGACTCGAATACGAGACCAAATATAAAGCCTACACGACATATTAGAGCTTTGGATGAACCTACGAGGGACATTTTTTCGCTCTATATGTGATTTTTATGTGAATCCGACCGTTAACAGCCCTCTTCTTTCTGCTTGGCTAACGCCTCCGATGCTAACTAGCCTTCACTAAGATGGCGGAACTCAAGATGTCGGCTGAGCTCTGCTCGAGAATAAAAACAGGCAGCCATTCTCCCTCTAGGCGGTCTAACGCTCGGGCTCCTGTCTCCATGTCTGACTCTTAAGGTCCCTGTTACTCGAGTGTAGAGGAGGAATAATAAAATAAAACAAACACGGTCGGTATTTCGATAAGATTATGCAGCCCGTTCACGTCATCGCGAGCGGCTCCGTGATGGCGCGCGCCACAGAGAGAGATTGCCATGATTCTAGCGAGGTCTGACTCATGAACGAATCGTTCATCTGAATCGGTTCTTCTGTGTCACTCGAGTCCTGTGCGAGTCAAATCAGTCTTGTTTGTAAGCATCTAAAGGTAAAGTGGCATTTGGCAGACGCACGTATCCAGAGCGACGTACAATCATCAGTGGTTCTTGTACCTGAGGGTTAAGTGTCTTGCTCATGGACATAGTGGTTGAACCTGCAACTTTGTGGTAATCAGGATCCACATGCAAGTGTCTTGCCCACCCAACTATGCCACAAGTTCCCCCGAAGCCTGGTCCTGAAAATAAGATTACTCCTATATTGTTAGTCCCACGGGTGGGAGGTTTGCATAATTTCTGGAGTACAACGTATAATTAGTTGGATAGAAGTGTGGGGATGAACAGGCAAGACACTGAAATGTGCATGATGGAAGTGGGGTACCCCATGAATAAGTGATGTGAGCACACTACAGCACACTGTGAACAGCATGAAATTCTTTCTCTGCATTTAGCCCATTCACCAAGTGATGCAGCGGGGAGCAGTGTGTGGGGTATGTTACTCAAGGGAGCCTCAGTGGTGCCACTAGCTGCCCGAGGATTCAAACCCACAGCTTTCTGATGGCAACTCCATAACCACTAGGCCACCAGCTGCTCTACCACACAGTTTGTTGTAGGTACAAGGTATCTAATGAACCTCAGGTAATAAATCTTCACATTATGCTGTACTGATAGGCACATCTTGTAGGGCGTTGTCTGTTATGCACAATGGAGCAGCTGGTGGTGATTAGGGAGTTGCCCCTTCAATCAGAAGGGCATGAGTTCGAATCCCAGGACTGTCCGTGCTTGCCTCATTCACTGGCTGCCTACACTGCCTTCACGCTGCACTGTAGTGTGTTCACGTATCGTATGACACGTTACACTTTAATAAACACATCTTGCAAGTCGTTTTTATTTACATTCAGTCTGTTGTGGTGATTTTGTCAACGCATAGTCTGTGTTGGTGTATTCTAAAAGCGACGTCAGACTCACTCGGCTGTTTCGAATCTTTTTGTAATACTCCCTGGACTACACCGAGATAACGTTGACTCGCAGGAGTCGTTTGAAAGAATCGGTTTGGTGAACTGAATCGAATGTCGCATCTGTGAAGCTGTGGGAAGATACAGGCAGAGAAGGGAAATGAATAAATAGACGGGTTTTCATTAAGTAATTGCAGAGGAGTACACTTAATCGCTCGTTTGTTTGATGCTTGTTTGTACGTGACACAAGAATGACCTGAAATTACTTCTTTATGGCCGGCTGGAAGCAAATGTCCCATGTTTTGGGGAGGCGGAGGCATTACGTCATTTTGGAAATTCCCTCTGCACAGTTTGAAGTGACTTTGTGGCGAATAGGAAACACTTTTCCTGGTCATGTGTACGTTTTATACATTTATACTGCCAGCAGGTTTATACAAACAAGGCTTCTGGTCTGGTCTGCTCTTATCCAACACATGTCCACTCTCCTTAATCTAGTACTGATGGAATGACTGAATGCAACATAATGGGACTATTATGTCTAATCATAAACAGTAAATTGATGCATTTTATTTACAGTGCAGCCACTGGTCTTGTGCTAAGGCCCTTCTCTCTTTTTTCTGTAGTGTGCCTCCCAGATGACACAAGTACAGTGTTGCTTAGTAGCTGCCACGTTTGGAAGAAATGAACAAATAGTCACCAAATGTGAAGGTATGTTGGCAGATGTATTTAACACCATTGATTTCGAAGTGGGATATTTGAGGGTTTTCGCTCAGATATCATCAGAAAACAGCTAACCTGTTTTTTTTTTTTCTCTCCATTGGTGAATGTAGCATTGTGAAAAGTAAAAAAAACAAAATGGATCAAGGTGGCGGGGTCTTGGAGCTTCACTCCCAAGATTTGAAAATGCCCCATGCAATGATCATGCAAGACTTTGGTAAGTGAAGGTTGTGAAAGAATGTGATTTTCTTAAAAGTAGTAATCTTTTCTAAATGATCATAGTTTCTAAGTTTTATAAAAGCATTCCTAATAGGGCTGCACGATATTAGGAAGACATGCGATATGCGATAATGTTGTTGAGTGTTGCGATGGCGATATCACATGATAAGTGAGTAAAAACTTAGCCTTTATAGTGTTTAATGTTTTTCTGATTTGGATTTGCTGGTAATAAAGCTAATAAAGATGCATTTAATGCCTTCAATAAAACATTTGAACCATTGAACGTTATTTTAAAAATATTGTCAGATTCTTTCAACAATTTTAAATCATAAATAAATGTAAACATAATTTAAATTGCAATAAGTTCTTAGCCAGGAAAAAATAGCAAAAGGAAGAATCTATAACAGCAGCACAGAAGATGAAGAAACTGCCCCAGTGATGTTTCTGCCCTC
>JBBPDB010000032.1:16898272-16915830 GCA_037974465.1 Brachypetersius altus | reverse complement strand
CAGGCGGTGATCAGTATACTGGTGGTGCTGAATGCTGAGTGGGCGGAGCTCCTTTATCTAGGCTCCTTGTATCTTAAGACACTTTGTAGCCTGTCAGTAAAACATTTGTTCCCATTTCTTTCATTTGTTCTCCCTATACCAAAATTAGATACAGGAATAAAATAGTATTTCTGTACCCCAACAGAGTGATTCAAAGCAAAATGTAAAGGAATGAGGGGTGGCTCTAGACTTTACCACAGTACTATATATGTATATATATAGATAGACCACATATAGACCACACTGCACATGATGAAAGACTGGTGTAGGCTGTTGAGGCTGACTTTAACTACTGGTACCTCTGGTTTTCAGGGGCCTGTCATTGGTCTCAGGGAATATGTAGGTGGGACGATATGGGTTTTCCTCAACAGGCTCTGAATAAGATGGATGATAGACAGAGCACACACTAAACAGCATGAATACACACAACAGAGAAACAGAGGCAGCACAGTCTGTACACAACACACATTAACACACCATAACCATGACAACACACACACACACACACACACACACACACAGGTAGCATGGGGACAGCTGCTTACCTGAGACTTTGTGGATCTGTTTGAACATGTTTTTGTACCAGTCCTTGGATTTCTCTGTGTTCTGTAAAGTAGAATACAGTGAGGTCACACTAACTGCACCACACTGGGGCAGCATCCTGGATCTGACACTGCTTTAGCACAACATACACATATAGACATACAGTATATATGCCACCTTAATATATACGCCGTATTCTAAACCACTCAAAAACTCAAATCACTTGAAACTATTTTCACAGGATCAGACGTTCAGACTCAGGACCAGAAATGATGGGTCATGGAAGGACGCCCCAATAACTAATGTATTATGGACAGTAACTACAAGCTATAGAACAAGGTGTACTCGCAGCTTTATTAACAGCATTTTCATAACAACGAGCCGACAACAGAACACGGTAACATCCATGTTTTTTTTTCTGTGCTGTCCGCGGACCGGTACCACATGACCCACGGCCCGGGGGTTGGGGACCACTGCTATAGACAATTACGCTACGACAAGTACAGTAGCAGTGTATGGATACAGAATGAGTGCACATACTTGGCTCACATTATTTAAATAAAAAGTTTTGCAAACTATTGGCCAAAACAAGTAATTTTTAATGGCCGCCAGTCATTTGTTTGTAGCAAGTATTGAGCCAATTATGTTCTTTTGTCTGGACCAATTGGGCAGCCGTACATATTACAAATTAAAATGTTACTTAAAGTTTTGTTATTCAGAACGCCATTCTGAGCAATCAATAATCATGAACAACAACAACAACAGTACAAATAAAAACGTTAAATTACTTCATTACTGTTTTTGTTCGTTCCTTAATGGCTGCTTGCTACCTTTCAATATTTTTTAATCTACATTGTATTTCATTGTTGTATAATAATTTAATATGACGTTATTCCATAGAACAGAAACTCCTCACCCTACACAGTTCATAGAAATCAATAAAACAGTGCCACTGAAGAGAAAAGGCATAAAAAGACTTGGGATGCACCGAAAACTAGGGCTGGACCAGGATTTTTTTGCCGAAAAAACGATACCGAAACACAGAAAGAAATTATACCATTTTTTGTAATATTGGCTGGGACTGTTTATTTGCAATTGTATAAAAATTAATATTAATGGTTAAAAGAATAAATCTGCTACAAAACTATGAAAATATTTATTTAGTATTCAAACAATGCACAAT
The DNA here is from genome assembly GCA_037974465.1 of Brachypetersius altus. Lineage (NCBI taxonomy): Eukaryota > Metazoa > Chordata > Actinopteri > Characiformes > Alestidae > Brachypetersius > Brachypetersius altus. Next base: position 16,914,065 of record JBBPDB010000032.1, on the reverse strand, counting down.
ATAAAATATAATTTGAAATAAAATATTTTACTTGGCCCCACTCATGAATAGCCTAAAAGCAAGATACCTGAAATATTCTACAATTAAATATCTTCTCCCATAAAACCAGTGAATTCAAATGCATTTTAATATTCTGAGCGAAGTGCCTGAACATCGTGCGTTCAGAACAAGTGCTGTAAAAACTGCTGAAAGATAAACAACATTCTCTGTAGGCCTTTAACAGAATAGTGTATTAAACAAAGACTGGAATCACTGGAAAACTCTCCTGCCTTTTCAGAAACACAGACGGAGTGGGTGTGCTGGAAGGGTCTCCCTCTTCTGGGCTCCAGCGGGATGTTTTTGATTTTATATGATAAATGAATCCCGACGGTGAGAGAGTCTTTGTGGATGCACCCCCTCTAGAAATGTTGGCTTTCTCGTGTCTTTCTTAGAGATATGGAAATGCGCCATGCGGCAGACATGTTAACTCTAATGCAGTCTAGTTGTTCATTGCGTCACCGCTGTTTCGGTTGTGTTAAAAAAATAAAAATTGGTGGCCAAATATGTGGTGCATCCCTAATCTTATGGAAAGAAGTAAAAATGTAAAAAAAGGGGAAAAAAAAGAAGTTAAAAAAAAATGACATCAAACATGTTTGGTGGTCAGTGCAAATGTGCTAATTTGCACGTTTCTATGTAGGTAACAATCTGGAATCTCGATTAGAGAGTAAGAATGGTTCAGCCACTCCCTACCTGCAGATTACTGACAGTATCAGCACGAGTCGTGCTCTCAAACAGAGGATCAAGAAGAAGAGGAAGGGAGAGACTCGTCAGTGCCAGACAGGTATATGAGTCATTGAGTTGCAGTGAACTAGCTGTGGAAGCAGGTGTGCAAGTTTGAAAATATTTAAGCAAATGATCCTCTGTTCCAGCTGTAATTATTGGCCCAGATGGGCAGCCACTGACCGTCTATCCTTGCCACATCTGCGGGAAGAAGTTCAAGTCACGGGGGTTTCTGAAGCGCCACATGAAGAACCACCCAGACCACATGTTCAAGAAGAAGTACCAGTGTACGGACTGTGACTTCACCACCAACAAAAAGGTCAGCTTTCACAACCACCTGGAAAGCCACAAGCTCATCATCAAGAACGAGAAGATCCCAGAGTACACGGAGTACACGCGGCACTACCGTGAGGCTAGTCCGCTCAGTCCCAACAAGCTCATCCTACGTGACAAGGATCCCAAGCTCCACAAGTGCAAATACTGCGAGTATGAGACGGCCGAACAAGGCCTGCTCAATCGGCACCTGTTGGCCGTGCACAGCAAAAACTTTGCTCACGTGTGCGTGGAGTGCGCTAAAGGCTTCCGCCACCCGTCCGAGCTCAAGAAACACATGAGGACGCACACAGGTGAGAAGCCCTACCACTGCCAGCACTGCGACTTCCGCTGTGCTGACCAGTCCAACCTAAAGACTCACATTAAGAGCAAACATGGCACTGACTTGCCGTTCAAATGCGGCCACTGCCCCCAGGCTTTCGCAGACGACAAGGAGTTGCAGAGGCACATGGAGATCTTCCAGGGCCACAAGACGCACCAGTGCCCGCACTGCGAGCATAAGAGCACCAACTCGAGCGACTTGAAGCGTCACATCATCTCCGTGCACACCAAGGACTTCCCGCACAAGTGCGATGTGTGCGAGAAAGGGTTCCACAGGCCTTCAGAACTCAAGAAACACTCTGAGACACACAAGGGAAACAAGGTGCATCAGTGCCGGCACTGTGACTTTAAAATCTCGGACCCTTTCACTCTGAGCCGGCACATACTCTCCGTACACACCAAGGACCTGCCCTTTAAGTGCAAACGGTGCAAGCGGGGCTTTAGGCAACAGACCGAACTCAAGAAACACATGAAAACACACAGTGGCCGCAAAGTCTACCAGTGTCAGTACTGTGAGTACAACACAGCAGACGCGTCGGGTTTCAAACGTCACGTCATATCCATCCACACTAAGGACTACCCGCACAGGTGTGACTACTGCAAGAAGGGTTTCAGACGGCCCTCCGAAAAGAACCAGCACATAATGCGGCATCACAAAGAGACACTGATGTAACACTTCACTCCCTCCCCTCTCTCCCTTTAACCCGTAAACTAGAGCCCAAATTACACAGCAGAACACGAGAATGACTAGAACAGTGTAGCCTGGCAATTACATCAATATTCTGATTATTACTCTTTAACTTGCAGGTGTTTATGTATTTTCAAATAACCCCTCAAACGTAAAACAAAGCAGGGTTTGGTGTAAATGTTTGAAATTAGATAACCGAAGTCAGTTTTATCATTGTCCGTTACATGGCCGCGAGGAAAAAAAAATCATCAGCCAGGGTCTCGAAAGTTTATATTTTTGTATCTGTTATGCTCAAATGCTGCGAGTAAATAATGTTCTCAACATTAATTGGCTAAGTGATGTTTGAAATTGTCTCTCATTGAAAACAAATGCAGCACTTAACAGCGATGTAGGCTGAACTGTACTCTTTTACCAACTGATGTGCCCAATTTTTACCGAAACGTCTTTTTTTAAGGCCATCGAAATCATGCTGTCAGTTGCACCAGGACACCTGTGTTACCTGAACGGTCTCCGTTAGCATGTATCACACATTTGTAAACATTCTGTGTGTACTCTCTCTCTCTCTTAACACCAACCAGTACATTTTCTTTTTCTTGGAGATTTTTATGCTGATAATATGCTGGGCTGTCCTTCTTGGTCAATAGAACTCACTGTAGTTGAAATGAATCATTTTAGTTGCTGCCTTTGTGAATGCCAGTGCGAGACGTAATGTGTTTGTATAATCACGTGTAACACATGTAACTGGCAAACATGCACACATGGCCGACCATTTCGGATCTCGACTTGCAGTTATGCCTTACCTGTATTGTATTTCTCTTGCACTGAATTCAGTAAATCAAACGTGATTATTTTTTTAAACACGTCTCTTGTACAGTGAAGGTCTGCTTCTACTTAGCGAAGCAAATCACTTCTAGCAAGTCCGGAGAGAATTCCCTGTTTAATTTTTCACTTGTAACAAAGTAAACATTCACAGACATTTATTTTTAAATCCTGCCTGACTACAACAGTGATGGTTTTGTTTCTTTTGGGGATTTTATAGCTTTAGAAATCTTCACAAATTCCCACTCTGCATAACCTATAATCCAGGGGTAACACCAAACCTCATATCGGTCTCGTTCTCTGGTTCTTTTGGTGACGTTATGATTGTGGAAGCCTAATTTATCTGACTTTCCTGTCCTATGAGGGTACTTTGCAGGTCAGCTTTACACTGGTGTTGTGACATTTCCAGTCTGGGGGCCCCATGCTATGCACATTTTTTTGTATATGTTTGTTAAACTTCAGTTCAAGCCCTTTTTGAGCTGGTTCAAGAATGTTAGACACATTCAAATGTGCCCATCGTAGGAACCAGTGGTTCTTATGTAGCATGTATCTCCTATTAAGTTACAGCTTGGTGCTTGTAGCCCCTTTAATTAAATCGGTCATTAGTTGAGACGCAGCCGTAGCATTGCTTTAGTGGAACTATGCAGTCTTGGATGAAGTATTAGGGGTGTATCTGTATCTGTACATCATGATGCAGTACATTGTAATGCAAAAATGTGGTGTGTGCATCATGGAAAAGCCGATGCAGCTTTCTATTAAATATGCCATGTCATTTTGTTTTTGAATGCCAACAGTGGTAGTTATTTTGGAGGGGAATTCCACCAGTTTTCTTTAATTCAGTTATTGATTTTTGGAGTGTTTCGGTGTGAGATGTCTTGCTGAAGGTGATAGAACTAAGAAGTCAGAAAGTCTACACTGCAGTATAGCTATTTTACATACAAAATAACCAGTGACCTAAACGTCTAAGTGTCAAGTTGATAATGCTGCCATGAATGTGTTCAAGTTTGAAGGTCCATCTCAAAACGATTGTTAAAAAATGTCTCCGACGTTAGATGACGTATTTATTACCACTTTGTCGGAGTCATTGAATAACTGTGACTTGGTAAGTTTCACAATATCAGAGCATTTCGCATCAAAACACTTCCAACACCTTAAACCATTTAATTGTGCAGTCGTTATTATATTTAGTGGAATTCCCTTTTAATCCCAGTGTGTTTATTCGATGTCATAAGTCATTCCCAGTTAAAGATCTCCAAGCACTAGCAGCTTCTTCAGGTGAAGTGGATCGTTATTTCATTCAAATTTTGTTCAGATGATGAAAATATGAGCCCAATCTAGAGACTCTTTAATGTTAATACTTTAAGTATGATATAGTTTGAACTGGTGGTTCTTAATCTCAGTTAAGAGGATCCCATACGCAGCACTTATGAGAGATTTGAGAGATTTGATGATAAACTGACGAGTTAAATACTCTGTTAGAGCAGAAAACCTGGATTATGAACGATTGTTAGATAAAAAGTCTTGGTTCTTTTGGTTGGAGTGCATTAATGTGTTTAAAACACTTTCTTTTGTCTATTGTTGGTTCTTCTACTCGTATAGCTTTTTTTTCCTCCCTGTCAGATATTTATTTTTATTTATTTTTTTGTTTGAAATGTCCATTTTAAGAAAATAATGTTGCACATGGCTGATCTTTTTATATGGGAGTGTTTTTTTCCCCCCAATATGAAGATTTAAATCTTGTCTCCTTCATACAGGTCTAATTTTACAGCAGTATGTTTCACCTATATATGACTGAAATACACATTGCGGATAATGTCATGGTCAATATAAGATGACGATATTATTTAAAAAAAAAATGTTTTACAGATAGGGATTAAGACTAGTCCTGGACTATGTTTCTCTTTTGATGGAAAATCGCCATGAGACTGTTTAGAGCAGGACTAGGCTTACTTCCTATCTGGGAAATGGCTCCTTAACGTTTAAATACACACGACTGTAATGTTACAGTATGTTTACAAGAAGTTCAGTAGCAAAGTTGACTTGAAAATTGCATTTCTTTACAACATAATCAGATTCTCCAAGCTTACCTCGAGTTCAGTTTGCCTTTGAGTTGATGGTTTTCGTCCGGTGTTTGTCTACTCTTACCTGGTTCTTCTCTAAAAACAAACACTTTTTCCTTCGTTTCCTTTTATACGTTTTGACGAATGGCTTCTGTTTACTGGAAAGCACCATAAAGAAAGCTTGCGATGTTAACTGAGATTTTAGAAAAATGCTTTAAGCTACAAATTAAGTTTAACACCTTGGTCAAAACGTGGATGAAAAGGTTTAACTTTAGTATCCTTTATTGCTTTTAAACATGACCTTGCACACAGACAGAAGACCACAGTGAGGGCAAACATTGACAGAAACGCAAAGGACCTATGATGACATACATAAAAGAAAATCAACGAAACACAGGGACAAACCACATTTGTTAATGCAACCGAACCATAATGTTAAAAACTCAAGAGTTTACTTTTGGAACAGGTGGCGAACTGTAGCATTATAATGTAGTTTATAAAAATAAACATGTCCCATGCTGTATATTTATAATATACTCTTTAAAATATAAATACTATTTATCTCTATAATACATTACTACTATAAATTATACAATACAGTCGTGATATTTTTTCTGTACAAAACAGCGATAGATCAGGATAAATCTTTCCAATGCTAGTGTGGAATATATCTTCAAAACGGTTCAAAGCTTCACAAATATCTCATATCCTTTACAATATTTTTTTTTTTACAAGTTAAATTGAGAAGAGTACACATTCGTGAGAAAATCCCACTTCAAAACGTTAGGCCTGTAATCCACATCCGATAACAGTCACTCAGCAACCTGTTGACTGGACAGTGTCCGCTTCTCGTGAACTTGGGATAAAAGATCAGGTGGTTAACGTGCAAATGACCAGAACAATGACACGTGAGCTGTGTTCAAACCTCATGGCTTAAAGAGCAGTTGCGTTGATTCTTAAGTAGATTATTTAAATCATAAAATTGCAAGAGGAGGAGACGGGTCTTCAGACAGAAAACAACTGTTGATTTTATTAAAATACATAAAAAACTACTCTGTGGATTTCTTTAATATTCTCTGGAGTGCACAATGGATGACAACACAAGAAAATTCAGTAATGTTTTCAACTCATGAATATAGGAGAAGCTTATATATAGGAAGGGCTGGAACACTTTAAACACTTTTTTGTTTTAGAAAACAACATTTTGGCCATTGTTACATCTATACGTGTATAGAAACAGTTTCATTTCAGTGCGAAGTAAAAACTGTGGTGTACGAATGCGTTCATGATTGCAGAGCTCCCTGCTTTCTGCATCTACTCTAGGTGTGGTGCCAAATTAAGCTTGTGCACTTGACATGAAAGAATGAAAATACGCTGTGCGTTTCTATGACAGAGGTGCTTTCTTGTCATCTTACATTTAGGCGTGAGGTCAAGTGTTTGGATTTCTTTCATGATGGAAAACACAGCCTGAAAGGAATTTCTATTAGTGAGTTTGGAAATCTGCTACATTGTCCTCCCTGAGCAGGTGTTCCACTCCACCACCTCATGAGGGCGCCCCAGGTTGTGTTCATGAACGTCCTATTTCAGTGTGAAAGTTTAGCCTCTGGTGGCGATGCATGTCCAAACACTCTTTATGATAATGCGATGAGCGAGGGAATTCTGTGTCACAAAAATCAAAATAGTACAAACAAGCACGTCACCAAATAACCATCGCTTTCACTACCTAATTCACAGAATCTGCTACTTAACATTTGTCTCTGCGATATTTTTGCCCGAGGGCGCGTATTGGAGATCATGTATTATTCCTCTGCAATATTTGTTACAGTTTTTACATGATTGCCCCGGATTTTATTCTTTTTTTTTTTCTTGGAACAATCAAAGATGTTCAAAAACTCAAGTCTTTACACAACAACAGTGATCAATATGTAAAAGATTTCGGTGAGTAGCCCTGTTGATCATCCATACAGCAGGGAGGCAAGGGATGGTTTTATTGTTCTCCCCTTTGGCACAAACAAGTGCAAGGTAGTCAGAGGTCCTCTGCAAGGACAATAGAGCGACTTACTGCTGGCACAACTCTGTAAACATGTAATGGACGTGTATGTAACAGTGAACCATGGAAAGATCTTTCAGAATGTAAACAAAACGAATAAGAGATGACCAAGGGTACTGTACAACATGATGAGCTGTCATATCCTCTTGTGCAAAAAGAAGTTCTACTTGCTGGGCAATGTTTTGATGGAACGCGTAAGCGAGCCCATGTTGGTTGAGGTGGGGAGTTGTGGACTTGCACTCTTTGTGGGCAAGCTGCTAGAGTGTCCCATTGCCTCCTCAGCAGCCCGAAGGAGTAACGTGTAGTTTACTGCAACCTCTTCTACTTTTCGTAAAAGCTGTAGCCTCTGGGTTTCAGAGCGGACGCCCCGCACCAGCCGAATGAATGTTTGCGTTAGGCTGCACAGCACCTGGAAACTGGCTGTGACGGCGCTTAACATTCGTGAGGGACTTTTCTCAACACTTGCCACCCGTCTACATGAAGCCCTGAACTCTTTGAAGCGAACAGCAAGTTCTTGTTTATATTCTGCCAACCTTGCGGGAGGCATGCGAGGTTCGCCCTCAATCTGGGGACTGTTGGCACATTGACGTAAAATAGAAAGCAGCTCATTGGCATCAAGTTGTGCGTTTAGAAAGCCATCAGGTAGGCAGAAATTTTTTCCCTGCAGGGATTGCACTCGTGCCAAGCTCGTCTCCAAGTTGCCACAGGCCCGCAGGTCAATCTCCTGAGTTTGTGGTTCTTCCTCCTCCTCTTCTTCCTCTCCGCTGCAGTCCTCAGCATCAAGAACCTGCAATGTCTTGCTGACTACAGGCATAGCTCTAGAGTCCAGCTGCATTCCAGGCAAGACCTGGAGAGGAATTGAATACGACAGTTCATCTTTTTCACTGCTTTCATCAGCCGCCTCACACTTGCGATAACAAAAACAAAATGAGCAACACTTTTCTCTGTCTTCATTGTCTTCGCTTGGTAAGCCAAGCAGAAGCTCTGTGGTTCCCTCCCGACCCTCACGTTCTTCACCTTGAATGAAAAACACTCCCTTCTTCTTTGCATCTCCACCTTGAGTATGAATGGGTTCCACTGGGGTTGGGAGTCTTAGTCCTGTAGCTCTAACTCTTTCCATCTCCTTCTCCAAGCTTTTTGTTTTGGTGGATTTGACCTCGGCATAAAGAGGCGTGCTGTCATTGTTGTCAATTTCGCCTATACTATATCTCCGTTGTAGCTTTTTGTACTGTGGTGCTCCGATGCATTCTGAACGGGAGGTACATGTAGGTAAACACGATAAAGGTGTATCTCTGGGTTCTTTAGATTCCAGACTTGTCGAACGGATTCGTGTGGTTTTGATCTCCAAAGTCTGAGGCCGTCTGGTGGCCTCCTGATCCTGGGGAGATTTGGGTTTTGCAGGGGGGGTTTGGGACACTGGGGGTTTTGTCCTCTCTCTTCCTCGATGCTCCATTACAGAACCAACTGGAGTATCAGGGAGACGCATTCCCCTACACATTCTCTTACAGTCGCAGCTTCGTCGCTGCTCTCGTGAGATGCCAGGGACTTTCTGTACTGGGCTGGTGCGCAGCTGGCAGGCACATGGTGTACCCGAGGGGATGGGAGATGAACCCTGGGGCAAGAACTCCCCCTGTGATGTTTTAGGCTTCAGCAATTCCTCCAGGAACTCTAGCTCATACTGCCTTACCTTCTGAAGTTGTGCACGCCGTTCATCTGTCTCCCGCCGCAAACGAGCAGGGAATGTTGCTGAAATCAGATTCCTGATGCTCAAAAACGGAGCACTTCGCTGTGATTTACCTTTGATGTTTGCCTGCTTCTTACACCCTGCTCCGGGAATAGTTGCACCTTTTTCTCCGCTGCTCAAAACATGAGTTGTATCTACTAGGACAGGAACACTTTTAGTGCTTTTCTGAGGTTCAGCAGGGACTTTACTCTTAGAACTGTCTGTCTTGGCCTCAGGTATATCTTTCCTTTCTGATTGTACAGACATGATAGGGGAGTACTTTGCTGGCGGAAGGACTTTAGATTTAGTTACGTTTACGTCAGGTGTTCTGACTGTGCTGTCTTTGTTACTGGCTAACTGTAGTCCTTTGGCACAGAGTCGCTCATCGTCAGTAGGAGACGACGAATGGAACACTACCACCTTTTGGGCCTGTGGGTCTTTTAGTCGGAGTTGTGGCCCAGGCTCTGGTCGAACTTGACAGGTACAGAACAAGTCGTCAGCAGGGAGAAGGGCCTTTGAACTGGAAGGCTTATTGGTCTCACTTGAGGCATTCTCGGCATCTTGGCACATTTTTGTTGGGGAAATCTTGGCAGAAGTAGTTCTGTCCACAGGTGAGAGAATAGGTAAGGCTTTGTCGGTAGTTTCTGGGGTTACGTGCCCAGAACTTTTCTCCTTTTCTTTCTTGGAGGTATTTGGGCTCAGTTTGCCTTCTTTAGAACACAGTAGTCTCTCCTCTTTGCTGACCACAGAAGTGCCCTCTTGATCAGGAACTTTCAACTTCCCGGTTTCTTGAGGAATAAGCTCTGCAGAGCACTCTTTGGTGGTCTCTGATCCCGCTTGCTCTGAAACCTGGTCAGTCTTTACTGCATCTTGGGTCTTGGTTTGCTCCATTGAAGTTCCAGAGGTTGTGGCCCCTTGACTGGGACTGACTTTCAAGGGCATAGTTTTAGTGAGGATCACAGGCTTTGGTGGGCAACCACCACGGATTTGGCCCATGGCAAAAGCCCCGCCTCCAATTGCCTGTGTTGTGCAGCCAGGGATTGTCAAAGGAAAGTCACGTCTACTGAATAGTCGCTCCTTGTTGATGTGGTGAGCCAAAAGGTAGGCCTGGTTCTGATGCTGCTTCATGGCAGATACCATCTCTGACACATCTGTTAGCTCTGATGAATTTGTTTCATGTCCCGAATCAAGAGAAGATTCTGGAGTAATGGCTGCCAAAACAATCAACCCTGTGAGAAATGAGAAACAAGACACAGTGAGAGTCACAAGGGAAATGCAATACAAAGTCCTAAAACAAAGGAAAACACAACAAAAACAAATTAAATATATCATTGCCCAATGAGAAACTTCTATAAGCTGTCTTTTAGTTTCCAGCACAGGAATTTTAATAACCATGACCCTACTGAAATGCATAATGTGTTTTCCTTCCCATCTCCTTGTAACTTCAGAGTTAATTCTAGAGCAGGAATTTGAGAATACTTAAAATTGGAAAAATTATATTTTATATTTTATGTACAGTACTGTGCAAAAGTCTTAGTCCCCAGAGAAAATGCTGCTTAAAAGCTGTTTCCTGCTGGTCAGTGATGTTAAGTTAGTGTTAAACTCTTACATTACAATAAACACAAACAATATTAATACAGTAAACTACATTAACACAGTAAATGGTGGTTTTCTGTGGTAAAGTGTTGCTGAACCATTTCCAGACCTCTTTCCTCATGGAAGCCCAGTTTTACCTGCAGCTCCATCAAATCCCTGGTTCGGCTCTTTTTACTGCAGGAGATTAAATTAGGGGCTGATTATGGAATTTTATTCATTCACCCAATGACTGGAGGCCCTGAGCAGAACCCTGGATCCAAACCTGTGTTCTTCTATCAGCTCACAGAATATCCACCACTGTTTAGAGAAAAGAAATCCTGATACATTTTACTGCTTGTTTATAAGCCACTGCTGATAGAAATGACTTCAAACAAGTTGCACAGGGGCCTAAGACTTTTGCACAGTACTGTATGCTAATCTGTATATATTCAATGACATTTTCTAAATTGTATGTCTCTGCTGTCTTTTTTTCACATTTTTACTCTGTGCAAACATTTTATTGAGCTTGGACCAAAATTGTCCAAAATTACCTGAAAAAATAAATACATTTACATTAGCTTCCATTAAGTTTGGTTTCGGCAGCGATGATATAGTGAATGAATTAAGTTAAGCTCTGTATATTCCTGGATATAGTAATATTGAACTTAATTAGATGAAACAGCTGAAAGAGTGTTTCGTTTGATCAATGTAAAATATAGGCAAATTAATTAAATGGTGTGTGTACCTGTCACAAATTTGTTATTTTTCAATATTTTATTTTAATTTTTGAAATACAAATATATAAAATAAGTAGTTAGTGGACACCTAGCACGTTTTAAGTTCTTGGTATGTCCACCTGCTGTCTGTGGAGTCTGTTGATGATGATGAGGGTAGTCTTCTGATGCAGCTAGGGCCTCTAGGGCCTGTAGAGTGGACACTAAAGCATCATCCAGCTCCTGAGCATGGTCTCTCACTGTCCTGGTTGCAACATTATCAATCAGTGTCACGGGTACATCCTCTCGACTGACGGCTGCAGGTCCTGCAGCTGCGTTGGCAATTGCAGCCGCAGCAGCAGCAGCAGCAGCAGCGGCTTTTTGGTTCTTTTTAGAGTCATCCTCATCAGAGCTGTTATCTCGAAACCCTGGGGGTGGCGCTGCTATGGCAGGGGGAGGAGGTTGCAACTTCCTACCACCTTCGTCTGCCTCCTCATCCTCCTCACTGCCAGGGAGAGGCAGGGCCATGAGGTCAACAGCTCCCCCGTCTCGGGAAGAACATGCATTTGTACACTGCAGAGCAAGCTTTCCAGAAACTCCCTTCTCTGTCTTGAGTTTTGTCTTGCAAGAGTCGCAGAAAAATCTCCCAGTGTGCTGCGAGTTCTCCATTGTTTTGGCCCTGCCCCTGAAGTCTGAGCTGTCATGGTTTGGGCTCTCTTGTTGGGCTACCGACTCGGCGCTCTTGAGGGTGGGATCAGACTTGGTGCGCGAGCGGTTCTGCGTCTGAGAGATCAGGTTCTCGTTAATGTCCAGCTGCTCCTCGGCCTGCATCTGAAGGTCTTGCAGCTGCTGCTGCTCTTTCAAATGAATATGGCAGAGGCCGAGATGTTGCGATGGTGGCGGCGCCGACGTCCTCTGTGAAGCCTCTCTGGACGGCCCGTCTCGTTCCTCTCGGCGACTGCTACTTGACACTGAGGCCCCAGAGCGGGAATGAGGATGGGAGCTTCTGAAATCTGAAGGACAGAATTGTCAGAAGAGTTGAATATACAGGAGTCACATGGCAGATGGGAGAGAGAGTCCAGATGGCAAAAGCAGAGGCTGTGGAAGATCTCAGAGATGGAGGTCTTTTGGGATGTCATGAGATGTCGTGGTCATCCTCGCTGGCGGACCACAAGTAGATGGTGACAGCATCCAATGTATGGTTGAATATTATGGGTTAAATGTTCTCAGGGCACAGAGAAATGAACGATCCTGAATGTCATTTCTGTTAGGTGCAGAAAATGACTCAAGCTGAGTTAATTCGAGATGAGGATGGAAGGATCAACGACAGCAGGAAGAAATGAATGATTCCCATGACTAATGCAAATCCCAGAGGAACATAGAGAGCCTGCTACCTGCTCAGGCAATGTTCTATGATGATTTACTGATGTAGAACAACTTTAGGAAGTGATTTTCTTAAATGTTAACACAGCTTTGCATCTTCATTGTGACGTTCAGTGAAGACAGTTTGCACAAGCACAAAAAAATGCAATGGAATAAGAAGAGTATGAGTACTCGGAATGCTGCTATATTTTTTAATTAAAATCCAAGGAGGTGATCACTAACATACCTGCCTTGATCATGTGAGACTGACCAGGAGTCCTGTAGTAGATATTCCTTTTGGGATCCACAAAAAGTTTGTAATAGCCAGAAATCAAACAGGCAAAGTTTGATGCATCTGGCCACTCCATCAACAAGACCAGGGGCTAAACAAAGAAACAAAGGAAATGCACTCAGCCACACATTCTAAATTATATGGAAGAAATATTTAATTGTCGGTGAGCTCGTTTGATTGCTCTGTATCGTACCTTAGCTTCAAGAATAGCCACCTCGACACGGGCGACTCCTTGATGTTCACGGAACAACTGCACTTTTGCTACGCGGCTGAACTCAGCCAGGACAGTTGTGAGGTTGTTCTTTAGGTCGATTACGTGACTGATTCCATGTCTAGGGCCCACCAACAATGTAGTGGCTGTATGTTTCTCATCCTTTGAAGGAGACAGAAAGAGGAATGCAACACCCTTAGAAAAAAGTAGTATATATTTACGGCATTTATCCCAAGGGACTTCCATTCCCTACAGGGGGCAGTCTTTCTTGCTCAGGGACCCAGTGGTGTTTTCTTTGATGAAGGTAGGATTCAAACCCATGACCTCTTGGTCTTTAGGTCTTTAATTATTTCATACTAAAACTGAGGCATATACTATATTAAACTTTTATATACTTAAGAATAGTATAGTGACTTGACTTATACTGATAGGTATAACGTATATAAAGTATACTTTTATAAACTTAAAAATGTTAACATTTAGTCTAAAGAAGTATTAAATTAGTATACTTTCAAGTAAATGGTGCGTATACTTTCTATACTTTAACTCAAGCAAACTTAATAAAATGAACAAGTATAACTACTTTTTGCTAAGGGCTCTTAAAACTGTTCTTATTCTCTTTAAACATTGTTTAGTACAAGCGATATTTATCTAAGTCAGATTTACCAGTCCGACCGTGTGAAACAACAATCCTCCAAATGGTGGAAGGTCATTGAGGACCCGCATGTACTGCAGCTTTCCTTGAAGTGGGGGCACCTGTAAAAACACAAGAGTAGACGGAGAGAGTAATTATCCAGTAGGGGGCGATGTATTTCCACAAGGAGATCTACTCCTGGTTCTGGACTCATGCATGGCTTCTTCTTGCTAAATACATAAACCACATGGGCGTCTGAGGAGATCCCGGTGTATCAAAAGTAAATACAGATTTTGGTGTATTTTTATGTTTATTTTAACAGGAAGTATGGATTGCTACATAGATGGAACTTTCAAGAGACATGATATTCTAAAATGATCACGGATTAAAGGTCACTCAAAGATTAAATATTCAAATAGTCACACTAGTGATCAACAGATCATGCAGCAGTTTCTTCTCAGTTTATCAGATTAGATACACAGGTTTAACAGGTTGACAGACATTCCTGTCGTCGCTACATGTCTGCTCTAAAGTGGTTCAACAGAATTCTCATTTTATGACATTACATTAGGGGATACATTAGTATGTCCTCCTGAGAACCGAAGAACAAAACTGTCTTAAAATTTCTTTTTTGTGTGATTTCCTCTATTTGGGCTTAAAACAACACCTTACAATTTAAATTTCTTTGAATACACTTTTTAATTTTAATTTCCCAGCATGTGCACTGTAGGGGACAACAGGACGATCTCCGTGTGAAAACAGAACTGAATTTAGAAAATTTAAAAGTGATATTAGCCCAAGAGCACATTCAGTTTGATCAAAGTTTGATCAAACTGAAACAAAATGAACTGAATCGTGCGTGTTCATTTCTTAAATGTCCTTTATTTCGTTATTAAGAATAATATAAATACCTTATTCGCATTTAGTCTGCTCATTATTGTCCATAATGAGGGATAAAAAACAGCATATCCTAGAATTATACACTAGCTCATTATTCCTGCTTCTGTTCACTGGCTGTCTAATATATCCCATTATAAATATGTGGATTGAATGTGGCTGTAAATACAGAGAAAAAAAAACGGAGGAAAAGTAACATACAAGAAAAATGTACGACGCTGGTTTTAAACTACTCATGTATGCCACAGTGTATAGAGAGTCATGGCGAACCACAGTTTCACATTTGGCGTGTACCTTGTTGCCAGTGGGTGGCGGGTGCTGATAAGTCTTCAGCAGCTGCGACAGGGTCTTGCAGACATTCTTTTCCTTAACAGTTGGCAACAAGGTGAGAGGAAGGAAAGGTTCCAGACCCCATTCTTTCCTGGAAAGGTAAGACACATCTGCTGACAAGTTTTACACGAACACAATGATGTTATAAAGTTTATTTCCTTGGATATATTAAACCGTGTAACTGCTGCTGATGTATGTTGTCATGAATATTAAGGCTCATATATGGTGGTGGTGGTGGTGGTGGTGGCTCTCATTGACAAAGAATAGCTAGAGTCTGATTGTAACTGCTTGACATTTCCACAAAATCTTAAGGACTTACTCCACATGCTTGAGGGAGATCTTCTGATTGGGTCTCGCTATTGAGACTGTGATGTAAATGTGGAGGGCGGCCAGCCTAAGCGTGACGTCAGCTTTCCAGTCCATTCCAAAGCGCTCTTTAATGACATCGTTTCGACTCTGTTAGATGGGAAACAGTCATTTCAGACTTCGGAGACATAAAGATGAGGACAAATTAAGGGACAAAAAATCACATAGACTCTTTCATTCTTCCAAAGGATGTTCCCTCCACTGGTATTTTAATCATGATGATGTAGGACAGTGGTTCCTAACTTGGAGTCTGGGTCCCCATTAGGGAGGTGCTAGAGATCGCAGGGGGTGCGCACAATTTTGTCTTTATTAATCTTTATTCCTTATGTGTGGTGTGTGTGTGGGTGATTCTACAGAAATGGTGCCATTTGTGATTGAGAAGGATGGTGAAAAAGTACATTACAACTTTAGACCTTTTTTTGATTTGATAATGCCTGATAATGTCAGTACTGTATAAAAAATCCCTTTTCCCACCGAAACATAGAAAATTAAGTTATTTTTTGGCATATTTGTCCGACACAAGTCACATTTGAATTCAACCCCGTCACAGCCATTTTGTAATTGCGCTATTATATTTTACAACAGGCTTATGAGCCGCCACTAACACGGCCTAGCAGTTTATGTGTCCCTTGTAATTAATAATATATTTTTATTAGATAG
>JBBPDB010000032.1:16774570-16789493 GCA_037974465.1 Brachypetersius altus | reverse complement strand
TATATACAAATAAGTAAAACAAGCTACTGTAATGCGATTAAAAAAACAATAAAATTAATTACAATTAACTACCTGAAATTAATTGCACACATTTTTTCCTGTAAAAGTATTAAACATGTAAATTAATTTGGGTATATGAGTGAATGAATGATCAACATTACAGACTTTAAGTGTCTCCTTTATTCAGTAAGTTGTGTTTCTGCTCTGTTCCTGCAGTAACGGTCACAGCAATCACAAATATGACCTAAAATACCTTCATTCTACAGAGCACCTGTGACCAGAACGGGGTGCGATTAATCAGCATTATGTTTTTAAAACGTTTTTGTTTCTGTAATTAATTGATCGAAATTAACATTAATTGAATATCCCACTTTCTACATCTAAGTTTATATTTGTCGCTGATTTTTTAATTTGTTTTTATGCCAGACGATAAAGCGGCAGTATTCCTCTCTTCTTTGTGAAATAATGAGATGTACGTATTTAATAAGTATTCATTAAGTCAGTCTTTGACTGTAAATTACAAAGAAATATTGGAGAAACGGGTTCAGTGTTGTTGAGTGGCTGGAGCTTTTATTTTGAAATACTGAGATATTGCAACAGGACGCCTTTAACATTTAGGCAGTTAGCACTGCATTAATACGTATTTAATCCCTGTTTTGACCTACAGAACTAAAACATACTCGCACAGAGATCACCGCTACACGTTCATAGTCGTATATTCTGTTTTAATCTTTTAGTTTGTGACTCTGCTGTTCCTAACCCCTCCATTAGCCGCTGCTCTGCCTCCCTCTGAGGAGGAGTTGTCAATCTACTAGGTTATATGGACAAAAGTATTGGGACGCTGGACCAGTACACCAAACGGGACTTGTCTTAAAATACATACTTTTATATGGTGTTTGTACCCCTTTGCAGCCATAACGGCTTCTACTCTTTTTGGAAGGCTTGCCACAAGATGTTGGTGTGTCTGTTGGAATCTGTGCCCATTCATTCTGTAGAGCATTTATTCAGCTCAGCCATGCTGGAATAGATAAGGTTCTTCGCCAAACTGTGTCCACAAAGTTAGAAGCATAGCGTTGTCCAATCTGTCTGCATTAAGATTAACCTTCACTGGAAGTAAGGGACCATCTGAATTCAATAAATAAGAAGCGTGTCCCAATACTTTTGTACATTTAACGTTTAAAGTATGCATTTAAATGCATACTTATATAATTAAGATGTTTAAAAAAAGATATTCAGTGAGTTTTTATGTGAACTGATTAGATCTAGAGACACGTTTGAGTCAGAATTGTTTACAGTGATAGGAACCAGACGTCTGAAGGGTTTGACCCTCTGGTCCTCCTGTGGGACATTTTTGTCCACTTCACTCTCTTTTTTCTGACCATTTTATCTGTGGTAATGCAAACGGAATGGAAGTTCTGGAGTGAAAGGGCTTTTTAATTTTTAACTCATTAAATATATCAACAATATGCTCCATAATATCAATAATGTACTCCAAACATCCAATTGTAACACTCAACTCCCTTATGGCCACTGAGCTGGAAGAAAACACTAAACTACATTTTTCAAGTGTTGAGTTTCGAATGAAAGCATTTGAACCTAAACTGTATGATTTAACTGTAAATAACAAGGAATAAAAAAATGTAGCTTTCATGGGTTTCAATTGGTCAAAAGTGGCCACGAAGAAGCTGAATGGAGAGTAAAACAGAGGAGGGCCAGAGGGTTAAAATCGGACTACATACACACCAGGGTCACATGACCATCTTAAAACCAAAAAGGATAACAATACATGTGGCACATCTTAGTATTTAGCTCACAGAATGTTATTACATTGAAAAGAATAGAATCTTTATTGTCCCTCTAATACACAGGAGTGTACAGTTCAGAGAGATTTGCAGCTCTGCAGATGCTTATCTTTTGTAACTATAAATATAAAATATATAAAGCATATAACAAAAGTGCTATCAAGTGAAAACCAGCATTTTAGATGAAATGTTTGTGAATTTGCTGCCTGGCACTTTTATCATTTTCTTTAGCATGGTTTATTATTGATGTAGGATAGGGTAGGATTTGATGTAAGATTGATGTAGGATAGTGGATGTGAGTATCGAGTACCCAAAGCAATATTTTTTTCAGGAAGTACCATTATTTTAGCATAACCCATATTAAATATTAAAATTCAGGAGGCATGTGCAGTCCCATAGATCAATTTGAAATAAATTTGAAGTAAATAAAATGCATTTATTAGCCCCCGATTTGTTTTTACCAGCACTGTAGAGAAACCGTATAGTCTGTGAAGCCCAACCCACATACTTCTATACTTTACATACCGCATTACTGAACGCATTTCTGGTGGTTGTATACTATTTTTGACCATATATTGCGGTAGTGTGCAATTTTGGATGCTTCTTTGCAGTTTTTTTTTTTGCCTTGTTTGTATCTTTGTTTCCATCAGTAAACTCCTCCAACAGCCTTTAAAACAAACATGTACAGTAATCCCTCACTTTTTGCAGGGGTTACGTTCCAAGAGCACCCACGTATAGTGAGTGGGTTTATAGTTATAGTATAGTTAGTGGGGTGGTGGTGGCCTAGGATACTTGACTCTGGACCAATAGGTCATGGGTTCGAATCCTACCTTCAGCACACCGCCAATGGGTCCCTGAGCAAGACCCTTAGCCCCAAGTTGCTCCAGGGAGAGGCTGCCCCCTGTAGGTAGGGAATGGAAGTCGCTTTGGATAAAAGCGTCTGATAAATGCCTTAAATGTAAATGTGAAAAACCACATTGTTGTGTTTTGGTTAAAAAAAATGCCTAAAATGCCTCTTTTTATAGTGTAAACCCTAAATCTGCCCCCAAAACTGCCTGCAGAACACTTTAATTTAGTGTTTAATGCATTACTCTTAAAGAAAATGTAAATAAAAAATCAGAATCAGAAAACTTGCTTAAAAAAACATTAGCATTAGCGGTTAGCATTAACAGACTCGTAAAAAAAAATTGAAATAACGCTCTCTACCCACATGTTTAGACAGAGCACAGCTTACTAATACTAAATAAACTGAGATAACTGTTGAAAATCGGGGGGAAAAGTTTAAAACACTAAAATACGGAGGACAAGACACAGAGCAGTCATGCTACATGCTGCAGCAGCTTCTTCTTCTTTTTATGCCGGTTGACAGCTTTTCAGTGTATTACTGCCACCAATAGACTGGTGGAGGTAATACAGAAAAAAATCACAACTGAGAGCCTACAAAACCACACGTGAGCATCTGATAGTTTTCTTGACTGTTTAGATGATTCTCCAGTAATATTTTTGTAATTTAGTAATTTTTTTCCCATTTTATTTATTTTCTGCATGTTTAATATATGGCATGTCAGAGGCTGATGTTGATTCTCATCCAGGTTCAGCCTCTTTACTCAGGTCTGTGGGAGCCGTTTTCAGTTTTTAGCTTAAAAAAATTATACATATTATTTTTTCAAACTGAGATTCATTGGCCTTGGCTCATTTTGTGTGAGCCAAAAAAAAATGAGTGGCATTTCTGATCATAAATGTTATTTAATGATGGTAAAAACGTTTATTTGTTTTGTTTAGATGAAGTAAATATCTGCTGAGAACTTTAACAAAAAAGGTTGGAATATGTTGATAAAAATGAAGACCCTAGCAGAGTTAATTTGCTAATCAAATTAGAGAAGGGAGTGAGTGATGGGAGAGTCACTCATTCATTCATTCTGGTGAGAGTAGGCTTAAGCCCACACAACAATTATGATTCTGTATTCAGCATGTAGTTTGTGTAGAAAAAGTCAAGATTTTCGAAGAGGAGGAACTGCCTGCAGAACAAAAATTGTCATGGCTGCAAATGAGGAAAGTTAAAAATGGCCTGCAGTGCACCCACATAACAGATGTTCATTAGGCGTATTATTAAAGAGGAATTCCACCAGTTTCTCAACATTTCTGCACAGTTTACTTGGAAACAAAGTAATTCAGTCGACTGGTGTAAAACGTCCCATTCTGCTAAAAATCGTATCAGAATTGTTTGCAATGGTGACGACAGGAACAAGAGGCTCCGAAAAATATTGCTGAAAAATTGCTGATAAACTGCTGTCCTCGAAATGATTTCCGATAGTTTTGAGATGGTAGAGAGGTGCATGCAGTTTTCTGCAAGGCAAAATAGTACCAATGGAAAACACATTTGGACATTCATCACTGATTAATATATATATATATACAGTGATCCCCCAGTTTTACTCAGAGAGACACGGGTTTAGTCACAAGCAGATTTTTTTTGAGAACCGAACTCAAAGTTTTAAGTGGAAATCCCCATAATAACGTGGAAACTGCAAATATCCTCCGCTTTTTTGTGCCAATAAATATATTTTTTTCTGGGTGTTTTCACACAAGGGGACCTGTTCACCTCGCCGCGGTGTCCCAATACTTTTGTCTCATGACCTTCCGAGTTGCATATCTCGGCAGGGAAAGAGACCTCCAACAAGCCCTCATTTGTATGTTTAGCCCCAGTAGATCAGGGGTTATTCCCCGAAAACCGTGAGCCGGAGCAAATTCAGGCGCGTCCGTCTTAAAATGCGATCCGGGAATCAACTTTTGTCCCGCAACCTTCCGAGTTGCAGATCTCAGCAGGGAATTTAAATTTAAAAAAGCGAATACAGGTTTACCTTTTCATTTTCTTAAAGGGTTTAAAATGAAATTAAAGTGATCTGGGAGCAGATTTTGGGGGCAGATTTAGGGTTTACACTATAATAGGCGTTTTAGGCATTTTTCTTTAGGTTTTTCACTAGAACTTAACCCCCACAAAAAGGGGGGGGGTACTGTATATATGAATAAATATGTGATGTCTATACTGTAGATATTGCAGATAGGCAGCGCAGGGGGTCGTCTCACAGCAAGAAGGTCCTGGGTTTGATTTCTGGGCCCTTCCTGTACAGAGTTTTCACGGACGTGTAGGTTTCTGATCCGGTTTGCTCCAAATGTACAATGACAGGCACATGAGGAAACATGGAAATGCAAAATTGCCTCTGTGTGTGTGTGTTGGACTCTCAGGCTGTAACTGCTGGGAGAGGCTCCTGCACCCCCTGCAGCTCTAGTCAAGCATAGACAGCTCTGAGAATGGACAGTTCCAACCACCATCACCGTTAAGAAAACCTCTGAACAAGTTTCTCAAATTTCAAAACACCCCAAATAGCTCTGTTTACATCCCAGGTACTGAAAAATGCAGAAATATTTAAAAATTCCTTTTAAGATCAGCACCTGAAGTTCAGCAGTGAGATCCGGGCTCCTACAAAACGGACAATTTCCAAAAGCAGCATTCAAAATCTCATTTTAATTTGTATATTTACTCCATAAACATTATTACAAAACTCAGCAAGTTACCAATATTACATTGTCACCATACAGGCGGGTTCACAAATATTTAAAACCTTTGCAACAGTTACAACATAAACAAAATAATACTAGAATAATTTACATGAAAAATCTATAAAACAGCAAGTAGTTCACAAATGGTTTTTTTCTTCGTTTGCCTATTTGTGTTTTCCACAATAACACATTACTCCCACAACAAGGTCGATTTCCTCGTACAAAACTCCCGACAAAAATGTAGATTTCTTGTTTGTTTTTTTTCCCTTTTTTTTTCATGACTTAATATTTTGGTTTTTAAAACCAGAAACGTTTTCGTTATACGTCCTTTTCACTGCCTACAGAGGCGCAAAAAAGGTTTACTCACACACACTAATACTTCACAGCACTTTCTAAGAAAAATATACACTTACAAAATATGTTACAAATTGGCACAGAGAAAAATATACAGTATTTTTGTCATGTCAAGAGTTTGTTAAGAATCCTTCTGGTATCAACTCTAGACAATATTTATAAAGCTCAATACTCTTTTCAAACCAAAAAAAAAAGGCAAAAAAGTAATCCCAATTCATGTCAAATAATTATGGTGTGAATACATCAAACATAACCATATATTATACATTCATAAAGAGAGGAGGAGGGTTTCGTCTTCTGTATTTTCTGCTTTTTTTTTTAATCGTATCTGGGGAGGGGGAAAGAAAAAAAGGGGGTTGCTTTCTTAGCACCAGTAAGAGGAGGCAGCTCAACAGTGGCACACTGTACAAATCTTGAAGAAGTACATTCAATTGAAAGAAACGAGAAGGCAGGCAAGTGGGCGCGGCGGCCCGTGTGCGGTTTCCCCGTCGCCAGCATGTCCTGGTCCTTAACATGGCAAGCTAGACAGAAAAGAGAGAGAGGCAAGAAGGATACAGAGCAAAACGGTTATGGTGACATTTCGGAGTAATGTACCTGAGGCGTCGAGCCATTCGCAGTCGTTTTTTCCCCTTAAAATCTCTATTTAAGAATATTACATTGTTTTTAAACAGTAAATTAGCAGGAGCTATTTATGTATAGCCAGTAAGACCCAAACGACAAGCCACCGTGTTGATGGTCATGGATGATTGCAAGTGTACAGTCCATAATTTTCTTTCGTTTTTAGATATTCTGGAGAAAAATAAACACAATCCAGTTCATATTATGACAAATGTATTCCAAACCACTAAAGGGTCGGAGCGGTAACAAGTTTTTTCCACAGATATGATCATCGGACGTCATCTAGAAGCCGCTCTCTGTGCGGAACGAACGCTGTCCATGTCTTCTTCTGTGCTTTTCATTAAAGCGTCTTAAAGCGCTTGTTCGCCTGTTCTAATCTCGGAGCCACGCTAAGCTGAGGTAAACTGAATTTGGCAAGGAGGTGGAAAAACGAGGAGAGTTCAGAATGAGTGTGGTTTTGGTTAAAAGAGTGGTTATGTACCACTGCCAGCTGCGGGGGGTGCTCTTTAAAACACAGCATTCCAAAATAATATGGGAGGAACCCGGAGTGCCGAAACTCTCACGGAATCTCGACGTAGAACCGCCTTAATTCATAGAAATGGATAGAAAATGAGACAACTAGTATTGGTAGATTTTGCTTGAACATTTGGCACACATTTTCTTCTTTAGAATGGATGCTTTCGTTAAATAGTGCATTTCTATACAGGGACACGGGCAAAAAAAAGTGAATTTTTGTACTTCCCATGGCTTAGAACTGTCCCCCTAAGACATGTTCCAGTACAACTCCTGTAAAAGCATAGTAAAAGCATAGGAAGAAAATCATAACTTCATTCCATCAGCAAGAACAAAACGTTAATCTGATATGTCTTCGATACAAAATGGTCCCATTATGTGCTATTGATGTCTCTGGGCCTACAAAGGACGTTGATTATCCTCGATAGGAGGCTGAGCATTTCCCGTAAAAAAGTCAGGCAGTACGAGGGAGACGGCAAGGAGAGGTCATCCTGCTCTGCATACAGAAAAGAAAAACAAGAAAAAAACCTAAAAGGGAAGCTTACTTTTCACAAGTGTTTCTTTTTTTCTTTCTCCAAATAGCTACATGTTTCCAACGAGGAATATAATTACAGAAATTTAGGGCAGCAAAATTTCACTTAAAAGAAAAAGGAAAAAAAAAAGAAAAAGTCTCCCCCTATATTTATCTTTTTTTTCCTCTTCAGACAAAAAGAATCAAAACAACTACAAGGAAAAAACAGCAAAAGCAAGAAGGAAAAAACGCAGCCATGGTAGTTAAATCTCAATCAAGCCAACACAATCACTCAATAGGTAGTTTGCAAGTACAAGAAGTTTCTCATGCAAGATAGCTATATCTTCTTCAGGGGTGCTGGGGAGAGGGAGGGGGGGTGGCAAATAAGGATGGTGGGTTAAGGGTAATGTAATTTCCATGCATCTCTGGCGTTGACTCAGTGCAGGTGTCAGGGCTGAGCAGGAAGTGGTGGGGAAAGTGAGGAACGTGCATCAGCAGCTAGTTACAAAATATTACCTCAGTTTTTCAAAAGAGCTCATCAGTGCTATGTCCTTATTTGGGTCTCGCTCAGCCCGCTTGCCCTTAATGTTTTCAATCCGAGGGAATTTTGCACTGGTCTTGTGACGGTACATCTTTTTGTGCGCGGGCCCGTTTATGCCAGGGACGCCGAGGCTAGGCTTGTCGAACATGTTGCAACCCAGAGCCAGCTGTGGGAAAAAGGGGTGTGAGGCGTTGAACTTGGCTTGATTTTTGCCACCTTTGCCTCCCGATTTCCTGCTTTTTGTACCCATGGCAGAGGCAGCACCTTTCTTCTTGGGGTCAGATGAGGTTCCTGCGAGGATTTTGAGAGTCTTTAGTTTCAGGCTGTTTGCCTCGGAGGGTAAACAGACGTCGACTGCAGGGGCCCATATTGGCTCAATAGAGGCCATCATGAAGCGCTGCACTTCAGCCATCCCTGACACGATGTTTGACAGTATATTCGACGGCTCTTCAAACTCTCGCTGTTCGTCTGCCTTACAGCTGCTCTCCGACCAGCCCATTCCTGGCCAGTCCTCAGAGCCACTATCTGTTAGCTGGTGTTTTGTACACTTGGCGCCCCCTAGTGGGCCGCTCCCACCCTTTTCATCCAGTAAGGCCTTGAGCTTTTTGGATGCTCGGGAATTCTGTCGTGGGGTCTTAACCTTTTCCCCCTTTGGAACTTTTGGTGCTTTGCTTTTTTTAGTGCCTTGTCCCACAGTTTGCTTGTTGCTGTTTTTCCTCTTCGACTTTGTGCCTTTTGCGCCGCTGTTCACCGCGGTCTGTTCATTTAAGTCGGCTTGACTCTCTCCCTTCTTTTCTAAGCTTAAGTGGCTGTCATCGTTAAAGCTGTGCAACTGAAACTGGTGACTGTCTACCGTGAATCCAGGCAGATGGTCCTGCTGCTCTATCATGTTGCAGTTCCATTTCATTTCTTGAGAGCCCTCAAGTGTAATCTCGGACCAATTCTGGACATCCTTGGCCTTCCCCACTATCTTCAGCTCTCGCCCTACGACCTGGGGGGATAAATTGGGCGTCTCGGGGGGCGAGAGTTCCGACAGTGATGTGTGTCTGAATTTATCTGGAGTGAAGTTGGAGATATCCAGCAAGTCTGTGGATTCCCTCAGGGGTGTGATTGCATCAATACTCTGCTGAATCACCAGTTTGGGACTGCAGTGGGCCAGAAAGTTCTCGTTCACATCATCCTCGCCATCCTTCTCGCAGGACTTGAGACTCAGAGAGCTGTAATTGCTGGAAGTAGCTGACAGCGAGCCAACTGAGTCGAAACTGATGAGCCTGCCATTGTCAGTGTGCAGTGTGCCTCTTTGAAACTGTAGCTGGCCCTCCACGCAGGGACCCTGACATACTTGAAATTCTGCATCAGGCGGCAGCGCCTGCTCAGGCATGTAATTTTTTTCATAAAGCATTCTGTTGCTTTCCAGTCCCAGCTGGCTGTACCCTTGCACTGGCAGGTTCTCTGACACTGGCATAGGCATGGCACTTGAGAAGTCGCTGGGCAAGATGTCCGTCTCGGGGATATCAGTAGCAAACTGCTGGTTCGGGCAGAGCTGAGACTGCCACACCTGGGTAAGACTAGGACAGTTCTGGGGTGACTGTTGGAGTTCTGATTCAGAGGGTGGAGAGAGTACACAGCTTTGGGCCAGCTGAAGAGAAGCAAATCGTGTCTCCTCTAAAGAGAGACCGAGCGAGTGTTGCCTGGGGGTCTGTTGAGAGAAAAAAGAGACACCGGTGCCACCCGAGGAATCCGAGGCATCTAACAATGTCTGTAAGTAGCCCCCGGGGATAACAGGTACGCTTGTAGCCACATCCTCAGATGACGTAGCGTTGTTAGGGGAGCAGGTGGCAGACATGAAAGAAAATTTTTCAGTGGCCTCGGCTGTTTGGCTCTCACACAACTGGGGACTGTGTTCAGCCGAGTTTATCTCTGTTTCCTTCCCACCCCCTACTGCGTCTTTATTTTCAAGCACAGTGCAAGCGTCGGCCAGGTTTGTCATGCTTTCGCTGCTCTCCTCAAGGTTCCTCATTCTTATGCTTCTTAGCCTCGCTTCGCTTTTAAATTTCCGGATTTTGACTATTTTATTTTTCAGTCTCCTCTCCTCCATCTCTTGTGATCTGCTCTTTCGGGTCGTATTGTGTACGACGCCGTTTGGTTCTAATGCACTTGCACAGCTGGGGGCCGCTATTGTCGATGGCCTTGCAAGGGGGGAGGCCTCCTTTTTAGAATTAACTTCCTGCCTAGGATCAGAGGGAGACGAGCCCTGCTTGTGGGGTGAGTGCTCCACCATCTGAATCCTCTGAATCCTGAGTCTGTTTGCTAGCTTGTATTTTCTTTTGGGAGGACTGGAACTAAAGGATCGATGGCGGCCGTTAGGATGGTTAAGATTGTGTTTATCTCCTGCAGCCAGCCTAAGCTGTTCCTCTTGCTCCCTCTGTTTCTCCTGCCAGAAATCCTTCAGAGGAGCCAGCTTTTCATATTCACTGATGGTGTCCTTGTTTAAGCTTACAGTCGTGACTGCTGGATCAATTTTGCCGAGCTTCACACACATGTGTTTTTCTCCTTTGAACCTGTTTATAATGATATATTTGATTATCACAGGCGGCTCCTTGCGGGAAGATTTTCTCCTCTTTTTAGGACACCAGTCGTCATCCTCTTCCTCTTTTGGATCAGAAGGCGGTTTTTCACGTTTTTCGTTGTTTTTTTCACTCTCAATAGAGTCAACATCATAAAGATAGTCATCACTGAACCTGGCTTTTCTCTTTGCTCGTAGTCCGTAGTTTAGAGGGTTGGAGGAGCATACATTCTTTCGAGAAAATGAGTTTCTGTGTTTGCCCACATGGAAAGTGTCAATCGAGGAGCCAGTGCTTGAGCTGTCATCGCTGTACTCCCCCGAGTCTTCAGCCGAGTTGCTGGAATCAGTGAAGTAGTTCATTTTTGGACTATAATCAAGCGTCCTGTCTAAGGAGCTGTCACTTCCATCTCCTTTACTTTCATTTCCTAGTCCGAGTTCCTCAGGTTTGATCAAGAGTCCGTCCTCACTCCTCTTAACCACACTGCTTTCTTTTTTTGTGCAGTTCACCAGGACACTGGGGAAAAAGTTGAACTGCGTTTCCTCCTGAAGGACATTGGTCTTTTCCCTCATGTTGTCCTGGAACGACTCGTAGCGGATCTTCAGGGAACACACGTCGCTGCTCAGCGTAGAATCGTCGTCATCATCAAACATGTAATTGTCTACGTCCTCCTCCGAGAAGAGGTTCACCGAGAGCTCGTTTTTTGAGCAGAGGTCCAGCAGCTCCATTTTACTCTCACTGATGAAGGACTCAAAGTAACCCCAGTCCTGGTTCGAACTGGTGAGGAGACCCTCTTCCCCATTGCACTTGTCCAGCAGCAGACCCTCATACAAGTTTTTGGTGGTCTGATCTGGGTCGTTTTCTATTTTCTCTGTATCCTTTTTCTCCCCCACATGAGACTTGGGTATGGGAAAGCTCAAAAGCTGGTCAGACAGGAGCTGATCCCCATAATTAACTGTCTCGTTGGTGCTCATGCACTGCATGCTAATGTCGGAGATGGAGCAAGCGTCATACTCCCGGTTTATGTCGGCCAGTTTGAGACCGATACTAGGGTCGGTGTCCGATGCCTCCTTGGTCTCAATAATGCAGCCCAGGCAGGTGCGGCTCTGCTGGATCAGGCAGTCCTCTGTCAGCCCGGAGACACCAATCGGCTCCATCATGGCGAAGGGAGGCTTGTTGCTGTCCTCAGACAGGGACCAGGAGCTTATACTCTTGGTAACAGCGGATGTGAGGGATATGGCGTGACTAGAGGACTCATCAGTGGGCTGCTCAGGAGCCTCAGCGAGAGTCTGTGGTGAGGGTGGGCTCGGGAGGCGTTGCTCCCCTAACGCCAGGGCCACTCTATGGCAGTCCGATCTCCCTCTCTGGGTACTCAGTGCTGCAACCGAGGAGGACAGGGGGAAGGCGACATCAGCGGCACTGTACAGCTTTAGATTACCTCTCAGCTCTCGCAACCCTGGACAAAGACAAACAAAAAACACTATCAGCTCTCTGTGGCAATGACACATGCCAATATAATACTGTTAACATAAAATAACTAAGCAAATAACAATGAATGCAATATCATCAAATGAAGGCATTCATATGCATGGCAGTGGTGGAAAGCTAGTTAACACAAAGAGATTTTTTTACAGAAGTTAGTTTCCTTTGAATAATAAGGCTCTCAGGTAGAAACGGCATACGTTTGATACAATATAATCTATGCCACATCCATCTGTCTGCCACTTTATAAAACTGCTGAATTAAAACAGCACCATATGAAACTGTATAGATGATACGCACTATATTATTCTCATGGTCAGCCTATAGCTAAACGCTCTGGTCAAATAAATCAGCAAAAAAAACCCAAATGTTGATTAGATGAGTGGTGCTTTGTAACACTCTCTAACCTCAGCACCTGAAATTACCTCATGACAAGCTTTAAAGGCACCAATTTCAGTGTCAAATAAAAACCACAGCTGCAGCAATTTTCAAAATGTGTGTCCCCTCATTAATTTAATTTGGAGTTTTCAAACAAACATTTCAAAATTACAGATCGGACCGCAGATATAAAAAATGGCTAAAGCTAAAAGCAGGTGTTTACTGAATCTTTGCCTAGTGGGGTTTTAGACTAAACTAGCACCAGAAAAATAAAATACATATGTGACCTGATCGGAAGTCTGCGTTCTATTTATTTAGATACGGGCCGATTATGTCAAAAAACATCAAAAATATCGATTTTCTTTTTTTGGTCTTATATGAAAGAAAAGGTCTTCAAAGTTTTCTCATGGAAATAATTGCGAAAATGTACTTAAATAGCTGTTTAATTAGAGTTGCCACTCTCAAATCTTACAAAAATATGAATTATTTGATAAGTATTTAATAAATATTTTTGAAATAATTGAAGCTTCAATCTGATTTAATATATTTCTCTAAGGATCTAAATGCCTGCAGTAAAATGTTAAAATCTCTTTAGATGCTATGGATTGTTAAAGATATCAACAAAAAACTGACAAAAAACTTTAAATGCGATTTTCTCGGTTTTTCAGTTGGAAAAACCTGCTGTGATTCCATAATTCAAACGACTGTAACTTGACAACCGTTGAAGATGCAGCTTTGACCAAGAAATCATTTTAAAGCTTAATTATTCGTTTTACTGAAACCAAAACCTCAATGTTGAATTTAACTCAATAAATAAAGAGTTAAAACAAACAACAAAACTAAACAATTTCTTGTGCATTAATAACTGCTCTCTGTTTGCGTGAGCGCATTCTTGTCTGGATCGCTGTGAGGTTTCGAACAGCTGAGAAGTTAATGGTCCAGCTGAAAACAGATGGAGCCATGAAAACACCAGAGCCCTCCCAGCCATGACATTAACCCAAGCATGAATGAATGCACACACTTTCGCCCAGACGACCGCACAACCATATTCACACTGTTTTTGCAAGAGTCCAGTTTGAGACCCGGTTATTTCCCAGGTAAGTAAGAATTAGTACATTCTGAAAAAGACAATAAATACTAAAGTTAATGTAAGAAAAAAATACAAGAACCCTTTTGGGTTAAAGGTGTAAGTCAAGCTCATCGGTCTGAAAAAATGCAATCAAGTTTGAAGTTCTAGTGGCAATTTGGCAACCAAGGATAGAGCAGTGGTTCCCAACCTGGGGTCCGGGTCCCCCTTAGGGGGCGCTAGAGATCGCAGGGGGTGCACACAGTTTTGTCAAAATTATATTTGTACACATTAAATTCATAAAATCCCAATGTCTGAGAAACGTAAAAGTGTGCGTGTGTGTGTGTGTGTGTGTGTGTGTGTGTATACAAGTATAAGAACAAAAACCTACAACCGCTGTTTATTTTTTGTAAATAAAAGTTTGTAATGAATCACTTTTTGTGTGTCTATGCAGGTAGGAGTTGGGGTTGGTGGGGCGTGGCTTGTCTTGGACAGGGGAAGGGGGGCTTCCAGGAAAAAAGGTTGGGAACCACTGGCTTAGGGTCTATCACAGGGGGGTCAAGCTCTGGTCCTGGGGGGCCGGTGATGAGTTTGATGGTCCCTGATTGAGTCTGGTTCCTCTCAAGGTTTCTCCTTATCGCCATCTTAGGGAGTTTTTCCTCGCCGCTGTCGCCGTCACCCTTGGTTTGCTCATCTGAGGCATTTCATTCACACACATTCACACACACACACACACACACATTTATTTCATTTTGTAAAGCTGCTTTGTGACAACAACCACATTCCTCAAACACATTCACTAAACCCATCAATTACTAGAAGGTTGAACCAAGTGTTTCTAAGCAGGGAATCCACCAAAACCTGCTGGACCACGGCCCTCCAAGACACCCCTGGTCTATCAGAAGAAAAGATCTCAAGTCTGGGCCATCTAAATACACCAGAGGTCTTATTACAGTGTGAAAACTGTACACATACATTAGTGTGTACCTAGTGCTGGACATCACATATGTAGGGAAGAGGCCTTGTGTAGTGAAGCTAGCAAGTAAGCATTTAAACATATTGAATTAGATTGATATGCAGCACTTGGTAGCTGCTGAATAACATAAAAAAAGTCTCATTAGGAGACTGTGGTGGGTCACAGAAGCGATTACAGTATGTTGTGTGTGCCGGATCTGGGTTATCTAATAACCTCCTGAGACCCGAAAAAAAGTGTTTCTTTTTTTTGTGTGACTTCCTGTCTATTTGGGCCAAAAAACACTTTACATTATTATTGAATATACTTTTCATTTCCCAGCATGTCCACTGTAGGGGACAACAGGACGATCTCCGTGTGAAAATAGAACTGAATTTATAAAATAAAAAAGTGATATTAACCCAAAAACACGTTCAGTTTAATCAAAACAATAAAACTCTGTATCTCTTCTGTTGCTTGTTGCCTGCAAGGACAACGAAACCAGTATTTTAGTTCAGCAGTGAGTTATAAGTCCTAGAACCTCCTCTGGATAGTTTAGCTGTGATGGTCCTGGTTTTCTT
>JBBPDB010000032.1:16714713-16727369 GCA_037974465.1 Brachypetersius altus | reverse complement strand
CTTCAGCACCACCACTGGGTCCCTGAGCAAGACCCTTAACCCCAAGTTGCTCCAGGGAGAGACTGCCCCCTGTAGTAGAGTGGAAGTCGCTTTGGATAAAAGCGTCTGATAAATGCCGTAAATGTAATGTAAATGTTTTGTTGAATTTCTATAGCAATGAAACTTTCAAGCACAGTCCTGTAAGTCCTAAAATAGATAAAGAGAACCCAATTAAACAATTGAGACAAAACATTACACTTTATTACATGCCAGTTATTTATTGAGGAAAATGATCACAAACATTACATATCTGTGAATGACAAATCTTTAGAGTCAGCAGTTAATCTGAAGGTGAAATTAGAGTTTTTTTTCAGTCAATGGAACAAAGAAAAAACGGAAAGCAAAGCATTCTAGCATAAGAACCCTATACCATGTGTGAAACCGTTATGGTCGTATCATAGATACGACCACCATGTTCTGTTAAAAATGGTCAAAGAAGAATGAAGTTAATGTTTTAGATTGACCAAGACATGGTCCTGACCCAGTAGAAATGTTTTTGAAAGGATCTGAAACAATGTGAGGAAAATTATGTGCAGAACTGATCAACAGTTATAGGCTACACGAGGGAATCAAACCAGATACTAAAAGCACAGATTCACATACTTAACAGTTAACTGTAAATGTAACTGCTGTTAACAGATATTTAATATTGGAAAATGTTCTCAATAAATAAATGGCCAATTGTAAAATGAAAAGGTTTGGACATTTTTAAGGACCACCCTCCATAGAGAACACACCTAAATATGACAAAAATGACAAATAAAATAAAAATTGTGTTATAATATTTGCACAGGCCAAATATTTTTCAATATTTTAATTAACAGTAGTTAAATGTGTCGTCCTGTAGTCTGCCATTACAACTTACTGTCTAATAAAGTGTTCCCCTCATACTACAAAACAGCTCGGACCTGTGACGACATGGACAGGACTTGGATCTCTCTCTGAAAAAGAGATGGGGAAGTTGACCATAAAAAGTGGGTTATTTTACTATTTAAGTGAGCTTCTAGAGAAGAGGTCAACCTACTGGTTTTACCAAAAGGTCACTGCATGATGACTTACAGAGAACTATGAATTTGCCAAGAAACCATTTCTTCTGGACCAAAATGTCAGCAGCAGTCCAGCTGAATGTCGGCAAGACCAAAGAGCTGGTGGTGGACTTCAGAAGGAGACAGCAGCGACACTACGAGCCGCTCTTCATCAACGAACCTCCAGTGGAGAGGGTGCCGTCCTTCACATAGATTGATGTCCACAACTCCTCAGACCTGACATGGACTGCTTACATTCAGGTCCAGTCAAAAAAGGCTAGGCAGCACCTGTACCACAACTGAGGAAGTTCAGGGTCTCTTCAGTGATCCTCAGAACTTTCTATTCAGAGCATCCTCACACAGAACATCACATCCTGCTATGGGAATAGCTGTGTTGAGGACTGTAAAGCTGCTCAGAAGGTGATCCCTGCAGGACATTTACACCAAGAGAGCAGTTCTGTCACAGTTCCCACCTGCGACCGAAGGCCAGTCAGGGGTGTGCTTTGTAGGCACATGTGTATGGGGTGTAAACATGGTCCAGGATTTTCTCACCGTGCGTTAGAAAGTTTACATGCTGATGGAATTTTAGCAAAACTTTCTTCATGTTGGCTTTATTAAAGTTGCCAGCCATGATAAATGCAGCCTCTGAGTGTAATGTTTCCTGCTGGTCGATAACATCAAACAGTTCGTCCAATGCCCGTGTGGTGTCGGCATGGGGGGGAATATAAACGGCGGTACAAAATTAAAAAGATGTTCAAGATCAGGAGAGCACCCCGACAAAACGTTTGTTGGTCATTACACACACGTCTCTTTTCCCGAGTCCATTGTTTTGTCCTGGCGGTCAATGGAGAGTCCCTCACGGACAATGGCCGAGTGAGGGATGGAGGGGTCCAGCCATGTTTCTGTGAAAACAAAGACAAAGCAGTTCTTGATGTCCCTGTGAAAAGTCATCCTGGCCCTTAGTTCATCCAGCTTGTTTTCCAAAGACTGGACGTTCGCTAGAAGAATGCTGGGAAGTGGGGTGTGGTGTTGTCTGTTCCTCAGCCTGACCAGGGTCCTGGATCTTTTCACCCTTTTCTCCGGTTATTCCTTGCTTTCCTCACCTTAGCTCCTTCTGTATTTAGGCTTTTTCCTTCGGACTTCTCTCGAGCATACTTTTCCTTCTCCGGATCCTGAAGGCCCGGGGTTTGTGGAGTGATGCAACGGCACGTACCATGACATGTTAGCTCCCCGACTGAAGGACAAGCTTGCCAGTATCCTGCTTCCTGTGACGCTGGAGAGTATGAATCAGCTCAGCCTCCACATAGAGCTTCATCTCAGATGCTCAGCTCTTTCCAGGGTCCCAGCCTGCTGCTCAGCTTTCTCTGTAAGTCTGCCTCAGTCCAGTAATCCACCTCAGTCCAACTAAGAACAATTAAACTCAGCTCAGTCTAGCTCCTCTCGGTCCAGCTCCTCTCGGTCCAGCTCCTCTCAATCCAACTCAGGTAAGACCAAATCAGTCCAGTTCAGCTTCTCTCAACCCCACTCATCTCACATTGGCCCAGCCCAGCTTAACCCAGTTCACCCCTACACATCCCATTCCAGCTCAGGCCAGACCAGTCGCCACTTCAGCAGTGGCCCAGCCAGATCGGTTGCCACTTTGGAAGCAGCTCCAGTTAAACTAGCGTGCGTCTCTTTGTCAGGGGGTCCCGCGCGTGTCTCCACACCGGCTGTCCAGACTCCAGGGCCAGTCTCCACATCGGCTGTCCAGACTCCAGGGCCGGTCTCCGCACCGGCTGTCCAGATTCCAGGGCCGGTCTCCGCACCGGCTGGCCAGACTCCAGGGCCAGCCTCCGCACCGGCTGGCCAGTCTCCAGCACCAGCCTCCGCAACGACCTCCTCGACTCCAGCGTCACCCGAACTCCTGCACCCATCGTGACATCTGCTTCAACTACTGCACAGAGGAGCATGCCTGCTCCACCTCCTCCGCTGTGGACGGGTGTCCTGGGTGTTCCCACCCCCTTGTGTTGGTTAAGGGGCTGGGAGTTCTGCTTTGGCGCCCTTGCACTTTTTGAAGGGGGTACTGTCCCAGTGCCTGCCTGCGAGCACAGGGGTCACTGTTGAACAAAGGACTTCCCCCTACTCTTATATCTCAACTCTCCTCTCCTCATTTCATCTCCACATTATCTCCCCTCACACCTGCACCAAATCACCTCAGTTATTCCTTGTTTTCCATTGGTCCTCACCTTAGCTCCTTCTGTATTTATGCTTCTGACTTCTCTCGAGCATACTTTCCCTTCTACCCGGTCATTGTCCTCTTCTCCTGTTTACCCTCACTTTCTTTTGTAGTATTTTTGGCCTCAATAAATCCCCAGAAAATGCAGTTCAGCAAGTGTATCTCTTCCTTCCTTCCCAGACAAGGCCTCCGCGGACATTAAAGGACTCACCTCACCCCAGTAACGGACTGTTTTAACTTCTGCAATCAGGCCGAGGGTTCCACACCATCAGGGCCTCAAGAGAAGCTTCTATCCTCAGGCCATCCAAGTCCTGAACCAGAACATGCCCCCACTCCCCCCAAAGCAGTTTTATCAGAACATGACCCCGCCCCCCATAGCATCATATAACTACCACAAGGGCCTCATAACATAGTAATTTCCATATTTAAGAACTGTAATCCTTCATACCATATCTGCTTCATTTCATCACACGCTGCTACACTATACATGCTTCTACACTAATGCTTATATTACACTGTCATTCCTGTTTACATTACTTACATCATTTTTACATTGCTGTGCGAGTATGGCACAATGCACTTTAATATTCCATTGCACATTGTACACACTGCTGCTACATTTATATAATTACATATTAAACCTCAAAATTTAGCATATAGCTTGCATGTTTATCCTAATCAGGGTGCTCCTTGTTTAAAGATTGTGTTTACATTTTAAAATTTAGACTTATTTCTACTTACTTGTACTTATTTCCTTAGTTGTACCTGTATTACTATGCATGTGACAAATAAAGAATCTTGAATCTCGAATCTTCAGATATAGAAGAGTATCTCAGAAAGAATGGGAAAAGAATGGCTTCATTACACCACATTTTGACCAGTGGACCCACAGAGCTTGTTTGCATGGATTGTTTTTGGAACCAGATTTAAAAGGTGTCAGCAAAGCTTGTTGTTACTGATCATTTTATGAGGTTTGCTTAAGCTTTCCCAACCAAAAGCCAAAAAGCTCATGTGTTGGCAAAAGTTTTTTATTCATTCTCCACCTGCAAGAATTCATTCAGATCGAGGTAGAGATTTTGAGAGAACTTTTGAACCTCCTGGGAATAAGAAAATCGCAAACTTCTCCTTATCATCCACAGAGATACAGTAAACCCCTGCGTTTCATGGGGTGTAAACCCTAAATATGCCACCAAATATGCTCTCAAAACACTTCAATTTCATTTTAAACTCAGCTTAGTACATTACCCTGAGAGAAAATGTAAAGGTAAACCCATATTGCTAGAATGTAAAATACGGACGTTACCCTTGTATAGGCTGTACTGTAATTCATGCACAGGCGTTTTCTTTGGTATGCAATGTCATTTTCTTTAGTATCAGCCATAGAGATGTTCACAAGTAATTTTTACCAAGTCCAAGTCAAGTCTCAAGTCTTTGTGCTCAAGTCCAAGTCAATTCTCAAGTCTTTGAGTGGCAACGTTTACAAATGGTGACTCTAAATGTGGGATTTTTGAGCTGTAAATGTTGAGCTCTACACATTTAGAAGATTGGCTACACCCTGTGATTATAACTGGCTGTTGCTTAGCAGGGGGCTGAACTGCGTGCTGTGATACGCCCTCACCAACATGGAAGATTTGCCTTAAATTTATCTCAGAAATGTTAAATATGAAAAATATATCTCGCACTCTAAATGTGAAACTTCACAGTGACACCTTTCCAACGACCCCTAGAAAACCGTTATTAGCTGAAAAGCTTTCACCTCGGACAAAAGTAATGGGACACCAGGGCGAGGTGAACGGTTTTCGGGTCGTTGGAAAGAGTGCGAGATATAAATAAATAATTCCATGAAATGAACATTGATTATAAGTCAAGTCTCAAGTCATTGAGGGCAAGTCTAAAGTCAAATCACAAGTTTGTGCGACTTAAGTGCGACTCGAGTCCCCATCTCTGGTACAAGTAGGAAAATACAGTAATAGATTAATTTCATTTACAGTAATAATAATTACAAAATGAAAAACACGAGAACACTCAAAATGTTCCTCAGGAGAAATTCTTGACTGCTACTGTGTCAAAGGGCAGCTGCCAATTAGCAGCAAGGATAAATAAATAGCGTTCTCAGATTGGCTACTTTCAAACCTCCTGCCTCTCAGTACAGCGGTATATAACCATCTCCCTCAGAACAGTCCCAAAACATTTATAGTTATTTTTGTATGCGAATGTGACCGAATTAATGCTAATATTTATGACACATAATAATAATTTAGCACATGAATGTATGAAAATGCATATATTGGCAGGATATCTGGAGTTCCGCATTAGTGCAGGGGTTTCAGTTAACAAATCATCACAGCGTGCAGCGGTCAAAGTTCCTACCTACAGGCCTAGCTACTGGTCTGAGGGGTAGTGGGTAGGCTGAAACTCAAATGAGACTATTACTGAGAAAGGCCTTGCACTTGCAGTCTACACGGTTCCATTTTCAGGTAATGCTATCTTGGGTTCATGAGAGGTGGAGGAGAGAGAGGACTGGACCACTGCTTGTGGAGCCTGTGACTCGGCAGCTAACTCCTGATTCTCTCAATCTTGGCTGCCTGTAAAGCCATGGTCTCACACAACACAGAGGTCTCACACAGCTCAGACGTTCTGACACGAACATGGGCAACTGTTGAACCCAGTCACAAATGGAGCACAAGAGAGTCAGTAAACCATGCCGTTTGTCATGAGAACGCTCTCAGCAGAGAGTAGAGATTCCCACCAGGAACCTACATTCTCACACACACAGTGTATCTGAACAGAGAGAGGGAACCAGAACAGAGAGAGGGAACCAGCTGGTACCAGCTGGAGACGAGGTGAGTTGAGGAGGGGACGGACTCAATGTCTGAAAACTAGTTGCTTACCACTTCCTTGTTTATATTCAGAGTAACATGTGTCATTTCCAGTGCCCCATGCGTATCATGTGACTGGTGTGCGTGACACAGAGTTTTATATGTGCAGGTCACGTATTTAAGGTTCCGATCTCTTTTGTTTGAGTTACATTTACATTTACGGCATTTATCAGACGCTTTTATCCAAAGTGACTTCCGTTCCTTAACTACAGGGGGCAGTCTCTCTCTGGAGCAACTTGGGGTTAAGGGTCTTGCTCAGGAACCCAGTGGTGGTGCTGAAGGTTGGATTTGAACCTGTGGTCTAGAGGCAAGTATGCTACCCACTACAGCACCGTCACAATAACTTGCACATTAATGCAGAACTGAAAATATCATAAACATGAAACGTGTCTCTCGCGTGTACCAGAGGAGTCCGCTCTCTCTCGTTTACACATCGTCATCTTTTCACATTTATAGATGAGCATTGGAGACCTGACATCAGGGAAAAAAAACGAAATTAACATTTTTTCCTCTGTTCTGAGCTCCAGCAAGCCTTTGCCGTTGCTTTAGAAATCAAGTCATTCAGCCCGGCTTTACACCAAGGACGCGCGATGGTGTAACTTCACGGAGTCTTTCTAGCCGCAAACCGAGACACACTTACGAGATCGCAACTATACCGTCGCCCCTAGCATCGCCTTTGATACGCTTCTGCCTCTGCACATCTGCTGATGTGATTATTTCTGATATATGCCTCAAATAGCAAACCCACATAGTGTGATGTGTACACAACAAACAGGCCCATTCACTTCTGTAACAGCTGGGTGCTACTTCTTAGTGGACCACGCTTAGTTTCTACTACTGAACATGCATTCCAAATTAGTTTCCCTATCCTATATATATATATATGTGTGTGTATGTGTGTGTGTGTGTGTGTGTATGTTGGATAGAGAAACTAATTTGGAATGCATTTTCATTATAAATATACATAATTAGCAGATATTATAAGTGAAAGTAGGCGGGTATACTGTGATTATACTGCTACATATTACAATTGCAATCTCTTTCAATATATTAAAGGGCCCATATCATCACTTTTTTCTAATTAAAAAGCTTAAGTAATTAATAAACATAGTTTGGAAAATGGTCATATTAGGATAAATTATTAATAAAAATTTTAAAACACCTTTTACAGTAATTAAGCATTTGTATACTGCAGCCTTCTGCGATATGAATGTTGCAGAGACCAATATTGAGAAAGCAATTAACAGTATATTCAAATAAACAAATGTTTTTTTTTTAGCAATTATTTCAAATAGATTCCTGTTTTTAAAATAAACAAGCCTGTTTTTTGGGAAGTCCACTTATTAACAGATATTTTGATATAATTATTTGATATATTATTTGTTTTTTTTTTGTTGCTAGTTTCAGAATGCATGTTAATAATGCAGCAAAAAATATCAACTATGAAAAATATGTGTCAGGCGGAGAGAGAGTCTGTGGCGTCTAAGACAGGCAGAACAGGAGTAAAGGTGTAGAAACACAAACGCGGAGAAACAAACGTAATCAAAACACACAGCTGACTCATTAACAGACTATATACACTACAGCTGAGGTCAGTTATAAAAAGACACATGTCAACGGTTTAAAATAATCCGTCTGTAAGTGCATCTACACATTCTGCCCTTAACCATAAATGACTTGGTAAGAGCCAGAAAATTCGTGGCCCCAAGGTGCTTCAGCAGTAGAATTAAAAGAAACAGCGCTGGTTTAAATCTACAGTGCGAATAGACACAAACAATTTTGCCCAAAACTCTGTTGCTAGGTTACGGCAAGGCTGACGCCGTTCCCTCTGGCATGTTTTTGTTTGTTATTTTTTAAGGTTTTCTAATTTAATGTAAATATTTACCAGATCAATTCACAGGGTTGTTTAATCTAAATATTTTACTATTATTTTTTTCTTGTGGCAGAACACCATTTCACTTCGCTACTATGACAAGAACAAAGCAGGCCTGCCGCAACTCCACCACTGGTACGGCTCCCAGGAAGCAACTGGCCACGAAGGCAAGAGGGCTCCGGCCACCGGCGGCGTGAAAAACCCTCACTGTTACAGGCCTCACCGTTACTGGACCGGTGCCGTGGCTCTGAGAGAGATCCGCTGTTACCAAAAATGTATGGAGTTGCTGATCCGCAAGCTGCCCTTCCAGCGCCTGGTGCGTGAGATTGCTCAGGATTTCAGGACCGACCTCCGCTTCCAGAACTCCGCCCTCACGGCCCTGCAGGAAGCCAGCAAGGCGAGACTTGGTGGGTCTGTTCGAGGACACGAACCTGTGCACAATCCACACTGAGAGTCTCCATCGTGCCTAAAAATCATCATCAGGCTCGCTGTATCCGCTGAGAGCGGCTTAAACTAACTGAGCTTAAGGTCCCCAATGTGGAACATCCTCCCTGAACATCTGAGGAGAACACAAGGATTAGGACACAACTCTTCTTAATTTAATTTATCTATTCTTTCAAAGTGACCTTGACAGCTGTGAAAGGCGCTTATCAATAAAATGAATTATTACTATAAAATCAAACACTGGTTTTACAGCAATAAAGCCATGGAATCATCTAGTTCTAGGCTAAAGGTCGACTGTTTCTAATGGGTGTAACTCACTTACAGACAAATCAGCAGCGAATGTGAAGCTGCAGTGAAGACCAGTTACTCCTGAACATCGGTATTCTGCCTATATTACTATTTATCTTGCTGTGTTTGAAATGCTACTTTCTGCCTGGAACAGAACGGCAGTGTGGTATCGGCAAAGCCAGCAGACTGTCAGAGCTTTCATGTCATTTGATTTTTTTTGTCTTTTCATCCTCCACGGACACGCTGGCAGCTCATCACAAGGAGCGCGTCCGATCCCTGGACGGCTTTAGAGGGAAATAAAAAGGAATGCCAGAGAACAAGGTGGAGAGTTTCCCGTCATATTTTGATGCTGTCTCGCTGTTCCACTGTGGCAAATTTATGACATAAAAGTCTAAGGCTATAAATGTGTCATATCACAACACCTGTTACAATGATGTGCAAACGGCCCGGACTGTCGGAGAATTCCGCGATCCTGCACTCATTCTGAACGTGCCAAAGAAATCAGTAACTGAAGCCGCGAAGTTGTGTTTTGCGGGGAACGTCTTAATCTCGTCATCTCTTAAAAAATATTCAGCCGATGGATCTGTAATTACTTCATATTACTCTGCTGTTACTAATAACACAGACAACATCCTTCCCGCGCCCAACACAAAGCACCGCGGGTTAATGAGTTATCGAGCTTAACCAGGTAAAGTTAATCAGCGTAGGGACGCGCTGCAGATCATTAGTTCAAATTTGCAACACGTTAATGTTCCATGAAATTACCAAGAGGTGCGATGGCCTCAGGCTGGGCGACACACTCGCAGGGCTGTCCATCTTTCAGGAGAACAAATGAGGCCGAAGCCTCGGCTCCTTTCTCTTTCGTAATCAACTGTATTGATCGGAAATTTCCAGAGGGCTTTGTGCAGCCCCTGAATCGCAGCATATACTTTGGGGTATTAGGCAGGTTTGTTCGGGACGATATCGTCTGTGAGTGAGGTGATTAAATGTGCCTTCCTATTGAACTAACCCCCCACCCCCACCCCCAATCAATTCCTCTCTGTGATCCTGAACAGTGCGGATAGGCAACCCCCCCAAAGAGCATTGTGCTGGCATAGCGGGCCGAGTGCAAGGGCTAAAAGGTGCCACCCCACCCCCCTCACCGTGGCTCGTAAAGGGACTTGCCATTTTAGGTCCTGCAATGGCCAATTAAACGAGCTTAATGCAGGGAAGGGGGGGCGTCGTTTCATTAAGTGGATAAGGTTAATGAGTTATTTGTATGGTTGATGTTTTGTAGCAGTTTAAAAGGTTAGATGCCTCTATCCAGCTGCCCTTTGGAGTTATGGTGAAAACTCCCAAGCCACCATAATGAGGGTCGTGGTGATCTGCGTGGAAAGACCAAGCAGGTGGACAAAAGATCTGGACAAAACGTCCAGGTCCCCCAAACCTCAGCCTTGTCTCTTCACAAGAGGCTTTTACTGATGTGATCACCTCAAGGTTACCCGAGCCATTTCCACTTTAAAGTGAACGTCTTGTTGATATCAGCGACTGAAAAGATCCAATAAATAAATGCACGTGACTCAAACCTGCAGCTTCATTTAACTGAACAGGAATGTAAACGATATTGTCTCTAATCACCACATATGGCTTCTCTCTCTCTCTCTCTCTCTCTCTCTCTCTCTCTCTCTCTCTCTCTCCACCGTGCACGTCGATTCAATTGGCTGGGAGAAGGACAACAGGCAGCTCCAAAGGCCGATCTCTTTGTCAGGACTGTCATATGAATGGGCAGCGGGTGCTTCTTAAGAGCAAGTATTGGACAAATACAAACAAATGAGGCAGCTTGCAGTGACTCAGTGCTCTAATGAACCAGTGTATTGACTCACTGAATTCGCTCTCTGTCTGCGATGTCTGTGTGGATCCCAGCTGCCACTCTGAATACCAATTACTGTGCGCTTACGGACGGACGAGCGGTGGGGGGTGGTCATGATGCAGGGCGACCAGCAGGCCCTGAGCTGCTTCACAGGAAAAGGCTTCTTCACCAAGATGCAGGATCAGCAAGAAGGAACACTGAAGCAGCGATGCACAGAAAAAAATTGTAGGATTTCGATTCGTTACACAATGTGATGCTACAGTCTGCTAGTCGGGCCACGAGTAGCATTACAGCACGCCGACCACGGTGGGCACGTCACCACCATCACCACGCGTTTTTCCACGAGAGAACAGCTAAATAAAGCACACTGGAGCTCCAGGACCACACGGACCACGAGCAGCTTTCAGAATCTGACAGTGGAAAGGACTCACAGACGTTTGCTACGAGAAACATGCCCAAAATATTCTGCTGTCACTTTTTGGCTGTCGTGGCTTCTGCTATAAAAACAAACGCATCATTTGTGCCGTTGATGCTTGATATTCAGAGCATGCAGAAGGCCACGTTTGCTTAACGACAAGATATGAATTTCTTCTTTATTAACGTCTGGGTTCAAATTTTGAATTATTAACATATTCCTATTATATTAACATATTCATATTTACGCAATCATGCATTTTGCAATTAAGATCATTGAAAATAAATACATTTATTAAACGTCGATGATCACATGTAAGATCTCAATTTTAAACCAAAATACTGTGATTTGACCAAGAATCATGCAGCCCTACACTCAAGTATTACTATTGTAATAAAAAAAACTATTTACATTTTTTTTTAAACTATATAAACTTTAAACTAAGGACAGGGCCCCTATCAACTCGTATTACAATTGATCTAATCTGGCCAGCATGCTTTTGTTGGGTCGTTTTTATTTGCTCTGCAGTAAAACAATACAAGCCACATCACCCCCCCATCCACACCACAATGTAGAGCTGGGCGATAAATAAAATCTCCGATTTTTTCACAAAAAATCCAATTTTGGATTTTAATTCATTCTCCCCTCCTCAAAATCAAACTACAGATGACAAATAAATGGTTCAAAAATCTGACACGTACTTTGGGTCTACAACTTTTAGCATGTTAATAAATCAGGCACTGGAGCACGTCCGACATTATTCATACCTTCTGCAAACTGTCCCAGTCTGTGGGAAAACACCAGTGGAGACGTGGAGAAACTCCTCAGCAGTCATAGGAAGTAAAAGCCAATAAAGGCTTATTATATATATATATGTATGAGCCAATAAATTGATTATTGAGACGGTATGAATAATTTTGGATGGACCACTTTCTGTTCAAATGTAAATAAAAGCTGAGTAATATTTTCCTCCACAGTGATGCCTCTTGAACATCGTCTCATTCACTTCTGGGAGACGTCTGTGTCGTTTCCAATCGAGATGAAACTTGCTGGTAGAATAAAAGTCAAAATTTGCCAGCGGTCTGAATCACTTTGGGCTTGTCTGTATTTTGAGTAATGTTGCTATAAACGACCAAAATAAACATTTCTTCAAAATCGTCATCATCAACTTTGTCCGCAAACTTTTGCAGAAGCGAACTCCAGCCTGCAGAAAGCCTGAGGGATTCAGAAGGGTCAAACCAGGAGACCCTGACCACACGGGTCCTGCCGCGAGCCGACGGCACGCTCGGTGATCCGGCCGCCTTACAATCCTCATGACAACCTTAATGAGCATCCTCACATTCCGCACGATACCACTAATTTGAGAAATTTCCAGCACAAAGACATAATTAGACAAACTAATTAGACGCAGACTCGGCTGCAACAGAGATCCTCCGCAGTTCAAGCTATCCGCCTA
Source organism: Brachypetersius altus (assembly GCA_037974465.1). Taxonomy (NCBI): domain Eukaryota; kingdom Metazoa; phylum Chordata; class Actinopteri; order Characiformes; family Alestidae; genus Brachypetersius; species Brachypetersius altus. Next base: position 16,714,886 of record JBBPDB010000032.1, on the reverse strand, counting down.
CCTGCAGTGTGCTAAAATAGGAAGGAGCCATCAAGGACATGTATGCTAATTTCCCTTGGCAAGTGCACCTTGGTGTGCGTGGAGGGGCACGAACAGGCGAAGCACCTAGAGGACTGAACACCCCCCCCCACACCCGCCCCCCAGCCTTTCAACCACTACCATGCTCTCGGTGT
>JBBPDB010000032.1:16665755-16679636 GCA_037974465.1 Brachypetersius altus | reverse complement strand
AGATTCTTCCGCTCCCACTAATATATATATATATATATCTCGATTTCTGTTCCATTCAGAAGTTTTAATGGCAAAATAGTCAACAAGAATTTGTTCGGATTTACCATTGCTGACATTACAATTAAAAATGAATGTGAGGCGCACCCTGGTTCCTATTACAAACAATGGAAATAAACATATTGAGTCTCTTTATAACACACCATTTCTTTGCATGTAGCTCTGAATAACTTGGCTTCTATTTCAGTGACTTTAAGAAGAATGCAAGGCAGTAAAAAGGCAGAAAATTGACCTCTAATATAATGAGGGCATGTTATTCGTGTTCAGTTCAGCAAAGCCGTTATTGTGAGGATGTGTTCACGAAGGGTGCTGAAGTAGGAATGCAGGCCCAGGAGCGGATTCAGATGTTCCCGGGAATAATAATAATCTTCATTCCATCATGAAGATCAGCGTTACAGCAGGAATGCTGTCTCAAGACTGCTGTAACGCGCTCTGTGAACACGAACGCTTCCTTTGGCCCCAGAAAATGAACTCAGCGGAATAAATCCTCTCGCCCTGAGCATCCCATCTATTGTGTCTTCCACACACAATCGGCGACGTCAAATTTTCGCTCAGGTAAGTTGTGGCTTACAGCACAAAAAAATATCCTGCAGAGGCTCAGATAGAGAGTCCCAATTAATGGTGTGCGCGCACACAGGACCTAATGGGTCTCATTAAATCTGCAGCTAACAGGGAGAACTGACAGTACATTTTGACTGCATGCTACAATGATTTGCAAAGCGAGCGGATACTATTACTCATTAAGTTTGTTTTATTTTTCTTCATGCAAGCGCATTAATATTCACAGCTGGTGTCAAGCCTCCGTGCGTTTCAGGCGTGTGAGCTGCGTTCGTGAACAGGGGCCGCTCAAAAGGTAGCCTGAGGTTTGAGTCTGGGTGACGAGGCGACATTAAATTACACAGTGACGGCGTGTTTGTGCGGCTGCGGTCTCAGACAATCTTCTGATGGATTTTCTTGTTATTTTGTGGCCCTTGGCTCGTCACTCGGATTACATTTCGCCCCACTGGGACGAAGTGTTTCGCCCTACCCAACTTCATGAAAGACTAAATAAATAAATAAATAAATAAATAAATAAATAAATCCACGTCCGAGAAGGTAACCCAAACCCAAACAGGAGCTCAGGCAGCTTAGACAGCATCCAGAGCCCAGAATATGCATTTGTGATTCAGGACCACATCCAGTCAAAAGCGAGACTCGCCGGAGGCTTTCTTTCAGTCAATGTTAATCAAACTAACATCATAAAAGACACAAAAAAGTGTGAAGTGAATTAGCAAGGGAAGAGACAGACGTCATTGCAAAAGCGTTGAAAGCAACACTGATAACCCCCCCCCCCCCCATAAAAAGGTCACCCTGCTCACAATATACAGCATCCTTTCTGAGATGAAGTCAAACACCTGCCAAGAGAAAAGAGGGAGGAGTACTCACAGCCAATCAGAACCGCCGTTGCCATGGTGGCCACCGTGTTTGGCGCGTCGCTCAGGTTCAACATGTGTCCCGACATCTGGTTCAGGCCGTCCACTGCATATTTAAACATGAAGGGCACCATCACATTGGTCATCTGAGCCAAAAAATGGAAGAAAAAAAAAAAAGAGAAAGGGTGAGAAGAGAGTGAGACACAAAGTGAGCTCAGGAAGCACGATGATAATTCTGAGGCATTAGGGGCAGGCTGTTTTGTGTACACTCCTCTAGACAGATCGGGAAACGAGTCGGTTGATGCATCCACTAATGGAATTGAAATGGTTATTAAAGCTAATTAAAAGCTCGGGGACAGCTGCTTGGCTGACGCGCCGCAGTGCATTAGATGGGCCAGAGCGGGTGCAGCACAACACCATCTCCCCTTAATTTGCTCCCCCTTTCTAGTTTAACCCCATGTGACCAGGGCACAGAGATGGAATTTCAGTTGAATGGCAGCATCCCTGCCTTTGTTTTCTCTCTCCTTTTCTATCTTCTTCCCTCATTTACCCTCATAAGCAAGTTGTAATTTAATATTTAATATTATTCGAACGCAAACAAGCTACTTCTCCAATTTCCTCCGCGATTCTTTAATTCTAAACAATCGATTGACACCACAGTTGTGTTTATGAGCAGGAACGGACCGATCTTACTACTTTTTTTTAATTTAATTTTGTGGTATTTTGAGGACAGGAATATCATCCTATGCCAGTGGGTTATACTCGGCCATCAAATCAAATGTAAAATCGAAGAAAGCCTAAAGCGGAATCTGCTGAGACAAATTGAAACATTTGAACTGTATCTTTGTTACGTATTCAACAGTTAAACCACACCGCTTTTCAATAATGAACAGCAACTGTTCATCACTGTAACATTAATTGATCACAGAGCTACAAGGCTGGCCTGTGACCGTGTTGTTAAATATGAAGCTTCGAGGTAATCGAGTTCTCAATAAGCTGCGGTGGGAAAACCAGCAAGGATTCCTGACTTACCAATTACTGCAATGAAGGCCAATTTGTTTAAAAAAAAAAAAACACACACCACACATTGAGCTGCCAACACCTCACTAATAACTTCACATTCAAGTCTCACTTCGGTACACCCCTGGCATCTACAGCAATGCCCTTTTCCACAAAGAGCAAGTCAGGGGATCCAATACGAAGAAAAAACTTTGACGAATTAAGAGATTCTGAGACTCTTCCGTGTGAATCTTCGCTTTAATGACAAAATGTGGCGGCCATTCCTCCCAAGCGTTAAATTCCCCGGCATGATAAGGTTGTGGAGCCCCAGACAGACTGGTAAAGGTTATCTGTGCACCACACACTTGTCAATCTTTATCTGCCTTTCCAGATTCGACCTCTCCTGAACCACAACCGGGAGATAAAGGGGGCACAGGCGGGCACTGCTCCGGGCAGAGGGAGGCGTTCGCCGATTCTGGAGGATGAATTCTCCCCTCTGTTCTCGTCCAGCACCTGCTTCTGTAGGACAGCAGCCACGCCAGAGGCTAAATTATGATGTTGCAACCTATGAGACATGATAATATGCCAGTGAGTTTGCTATAAGTAGCTCCACGAATGGAGAACGACGCAGCATAGCATGAATGCTATGGAGAAACGAATGCAGGGAAACCGCAAACCTGTCAGTCTTTCTCTGCATGCAAATTACACGCAATATAGTGAGAAGATGCACAAAATTTGGTGCTTTCCTTTGTTCAGCTGGTCCTGCAAACAATGAAATGCCTCTAAAAAAGAAAAAGGTGTTGCACATAACTCTTAATTATTAAAGTGTTGTGGTGTTTAACCTTTTTTTCCACAGGCACAAAGCAAAAACAGCTTTTAGATTTACAGGAGAGTGCCACGAAAACTCGCCTCGATATTTTTCGGACCTCTATCCGTTCAGAAATGTCAATGGACCCACGACACCCGTTCCCAGAATTCCCTTTTTATGTCCGGTTTTGAAAACATCAACGTCAGCACGTCAGAAAAGCAGTGAGAGAACTGCAGCTGTCAGAGGCGTCAAACGATTGCCGTGCGGCTGCTCTGGTGGAAATGACATCGTGATGACACCCTCTCTCGTGACGTTAACTCACCTTGGCTCCAGCGAGCAGCCCGAGCGAAATGGCCACCCGAGCTCTCAGGTCCGGCCGATCCTTTGGCCAAACATACGACAACATTGCTGAGAGAATCTTTGTCGAGTTCACCTCCTTTAGCTGTGGGGGAAAAGAAAAAAACACAATAGTACATTTGTGCATAGCCTTTCTGTCCTGCACTATAAAGATGGTGGAGGATGGGCAGGATGTCACAAATCAAACAAAAAAAAGCAATTAAATAGAGCGGCCGCCGAATGGTACCCCTTTGGACTGTAATTGGACTGCTGTTTTAGAACCTGGGTGTCAAACTCCAGCCCTTGTGGGATTTTAGCATTTACCCCCACACTAACACACCTTCGTATCCCGGAGGGCTTGATAAACAGTCAGTGGTTGAATCATACATATTAATGGAATGCGGATGTGAGAAATACAGTGTTGAGGACTTAAAGAGCTACACTCAGAAGAAAAGGCTTTTATCATTCACTAGGCACTCTATTCAAATGTACAGTGTCTTAAAGCAAGTTTGCACATTTCTCTTTCCTTCCAAATGTATTTGAGATGTATTTGAACAGGACTGCCACCTTGAACTCCCCTGTGAGGCTGAGGTGGGGCAATTCTTTTGAGCATGGATGGAGTTCTCCTGCATGGATGGAGGATTAAGACAGTGAAGAAACTTCAATAACGTGCTATAAACAGTAGGGATGTCTGGTGGTGAAGAGGATTAGGCTGCCTCAGAGACGTTGATAAGCTAAGGTAAGATAAGTCACTGACGTTTCATTATTGAGTATGAGATAATATAAATAAAACATGAAAACTTTCTGAGCAGAATATTTTCTCATGGTGTTCCCACGGTAAAATTAAAACGACTGCATCAAAGCTTGAACTCAGTGGTGAATCGGTGACATGGTGAATCGGTACTGAAAAGGTACAGTGGTACTCGTTTATAGTTTCGAATATAGGATTATTTTAGCATTTTAGTTATTTGATCTGGCTAACCTTGGGATCTGTCAAAAGCTGACAGTGATGATGCTGCATTAGTGGTGACTATGTTTGTAGCACGAGATGCAGCAAACATGAACTAGGGTTGTCATTAAAAAAAAAAATAATTCTCAGATACTAATCGATACAAACATTTAGGATCAAGTTCAATATCTATTAGTACTGGTATCGATACTTAAATGCCAGTTTCGCATCTAAAATCGCCAGGAGACTACAACTATTTAACAGGCATCACAGCGGGCAGCCCCTTCCCGGCTACCTGGAGGACCCAGAGTTTACATAACAGCCCGTAACTCGGCAGAGAAACAACACAGCACTGTGAAATTTTACTCAGACCCCAGACCTATTGAACGTGGCAGGTGGCCGTGACTGCTGCTGGTAGATCTCTTTCCAACGAGACCTCGTTCGCCCCCTAGCCCACGGTGATCCAGATTTATTCACCCAGAACCTTCCCCCCATTGATCTCTACGGAGGGAAAAAAGCGCTGTGAGCCTTTAAATGCACTGCCAAGTCGGTTACTACTACTAATAATAATAATACATTTAATTTATAAAGCGCTTTTCAAAATACCCAAAGACGCTGTACAGTTATGAGGCAAAAAAAAGAAAACAGAGCATTTTGTTTGTCTCCCCAAACCGAGCGCCACAAGATTTTATAGGGACCCTCAGCTCTCCGGTGCGACGGCCCCTGAGCACACTTTAATTTTTTTATTAAAAAGTTCCTGTGTTTGTTTTTTCTCCCCCTGTATTATTGAAAATAGTATTGAGTATCAAGTACCATCCTTAGTAACGGTATTGTGTTCTCACTGACAGAGCGGGTGCAAAGTATAAGGAAGGGGTCGAAATATGAGGTATTTCAAAAAAGCGAATCCCTAAACGCAGCAGCAACTATTTCAAACCTGGACAAAAATCTGTCTGACAAAAACCTGCTACCTTTCCCAGGACTTATACAAAGCCTTCATATTTGCAACTAACAGGGTAGGAGAGACTTTCCCCCAACTGCAGAGAGACTTTTTGACCATGCATCTGCCGCAAGCGAGCCCCAAGCTAGTCACCACAACAGTCCCCCAAACCCACAACAGAATTAATGCACATGGGCCTATATATAGCAAAGCCACACGCGGGATTTTATACATAACGATTTGGCCAACATCCATTTCATGTTTCATTCATACTGTATAAAGACGGCATTGGAACTCACTGGAACAAACCTGCTTCTAGATTAAGATCTAATCAGCCATCACAATGTTTTATAGGCGTGGTATCTGACATACTGACATTAATCCCTCTTCTTTGACAAATTTATCCGAATTATTTTTCTTCCTCATTTTCTTCGAGTGCCTCTGGCTCACAGAGATTGATTCCACACACTCCGAAGCAACCTAAGCATATTAAGTACCCAAAAGGCCCAAAGATTTATTTAGTTTGTTTAGTTGAGAAGACTGGGTTTAGAAACCTTGTAAAGTAATCCCCCACGGATTCAGTCGCATGCAGATTTTTTTTGAGAACCAAACTCATAGTTTTATGTGAAAATCCCCACAATAACTCCTTTTTTTGCGGCATTAAATACATTTTATCTGGATGTCCCATCCTTTTGTCCTGCATCTTTCCAAGTTGCATATCTTGGCGGGGAATGCACTCAGACACTCCACAGTTCAGTAGATCTTCAGGAGACCTTTCCAACGAGCCCTCATTTGTATTTTTGGCCCCAGTAGATCAGGGGTTATTCCCCGAAATCCGTTAACCTCGCCGCGGTATCCCAATACCTTTGCGCCGCAGCCTTCCGAGTTGCATATCTCAGCGGAGAATTTAAATAAAAAGTGGCAAATACGGGTTTACCTTTTTATTTTCTTTAAGGGTAATGCATTAAACTGAGTTTAAAATGACAGTGTTCTGGGAGCAGATTTGGGGGAATAGTTAGGGTTTACACGATAAAAACTGCCATTTTTAAGCTTTTTTAAAAACCAAAACACAACGTTTTTTTATTATACATGGGTGCTCTTGGAAAAGCAGGGGATTACTATACACAAACTGGACAAAGCTCAGAACAAAGCAGAACCAAATGGACCTTCCCTCGAATAAACTGATGTATGTAAACTAGCCATTACATTTGTGCCCCCACTGTAGCACCAAAGCATCTACTCCTTTGAGGCACAAGACTTCTGAAGGTGTGCTGTGGTCTCTTGTAACAATATGTTAGTACCAGGTTCTTTAAATCCAGGTTAATTATTGCTCAGATTGTCACACTTCGACCATTTCACTTGCCTTCATCCCATTCATTCATCAAGAACAGGCCACCTTCTTCCACTGCTCCATGGTCCAACAGGCATGTTCACATGCTGACTGAAGGCACTTTTGGCAGTGGGCAGGGGTCAGTATGGGCACTCTGTTGGGTCTGCAGCTATGTAGAGCACTGTGTGTTCTGACACCCGTCCATCACATCCAACATGAACTTTTTCAGAAGTTTGTGCATCTCCACTCTAGGATCAAATCAGACAGACTAGCTTTCCCCCAATCACACACACAAAAAGCCTTGGGTACCAGCGACCTCATCGCAGGACCTCCGTCCACAGGTGACACCATTCCTCTGGACTAGCAGAACTGTAAACATAAACACGGCTGTAACTATCCAGTTCATCACAGAATCCTGGGAAACACAGTCTGTACACTTTGCATTGCACTCTGACCACACAGATAACACTCTGAAGGAAGCCATGGATGATATTATCGCAGATTCCTGGGGGCTAGACATGGCCAAAATGTCAAGTGTCAAAACAAATAAAGATTCTAACAAGTGCAAGGCTTTAGCTGAGTACACCTGTACACCCTGTTTTGGGCACAATCTGCATTCGTCAGACAGCAAAGCCACTGACAGCGTTCGCCTCAGAACTGTCTCAGGCTTCCCAGGATCTGTGAAGATGTTAAGACTGCTGAACGACATGCACTTGTTCAGGCTGAGCCCACGCGACCTATAATATGGTAGAACAATTTTGTCCTGACACCTTTGGAAACTGAGTCTTGGCTCCACTCAGGGAAATTAAAAACAGAACTCAAATGCGTCCTTAGCACATCTAGATATATCCACAGTCCTGGGCATTTCAGACTGAGTAACGAAGATGTAGATACCCTCAATTTCTTGCCTGAAAATCCAAACACCACTCAGTTTTACGGAGATCAGCATTCGGATTCAATGTAACGCAACTTTTTTTTCCCTAAGAACCGAACTATATTACATTCACCAATCGTTTTCTTTTTATGGCGGTTGACAACTTTTCAGTGTATTACTGCCACCACTGGGCTGATGGCGGTAATACAGTTCGGTTCACAGAAAAAATCTGCGCTAGACTGAATCCGCGAATGCTGATCCGCGTAAAACTGAGGGTTTACTGCATTCCTATCTTTCAAATTAAGATGTTTACAGTCTCATGTTACATTAAAAGAATTCAAACAGTGACGTAGACCTGAAAAAAAAATGTTTTAGGTTTCTACTTGTGAGCAAAAGGCTTACCAGGATCAACATTAGGAGCGAAAAATTTGGACTGACGCACACTTACAAAGAACACTAGATCAGAGCAATGTATTCCAGAGCTGCATAAGTATAAACAAGAGTGGCATTCATGTATAAACAGCTTTCTGAAACCACACACACACACACGATGTGAGGCCACTGGGGGACACGGTATCATATGGCCCAGGCTGCGAGGGCAGATAGGGCAGCAGCGGCAGCAGCAGCCGCTGCAGGTGGCTTTGGAGACGAAGCCTGGCATCCCACGCAGCGCTGCTCCCCCGAGCCTCCACCAAGCCCACTCTCGCGCCCGCTGCGTGCCAACCGGCCTGTTTACTCTGTCCAACCACCTGCTGCTATGACTGTCTCAAAAATATGAGTAAACTCCTGTAATCCTGTCAATATGGTAACATAAAAATGAGGCGCTGGCGGCATGGCACGGGAACAAAGTAAATCAAATTAAAAATAGCCAACACCTGTGCTTGGTCACATCCAACTAGGCAACATGGTGGGGAGAAAAAGGAGGCGATGGAGCTTCACTTACTTGTCACACACTGAATGAAAAGCACTTCAGTTTGGTTTTAACCCAGTATGGCTTGTTGTTAAGCAGAAAGCAGCTCCAACACAAACATTGTAGCCTCTGATCTATTATTCTGTACCATTCTGATACAGGTACAATGACAAAGAACACTGTCAGCACTAATGCTACACCGCACAGCTCTCGTATCATGAGACACATCATTGCCTTTTATTTTCAGAGGTTAAAACGCAAAAGGCACGCAACATAAAATATCGAACTCATTTGCTCACTTTCGATCACAGAGCAAGTCAGAGATCACCTTCTCGTTTATTTAAAGGATCCATTTTCCTTTAGGTCCACTTATGATTTTATGTAGCAAAAATATTTTTACTTGACTCTTTTCCAAGAGTTTTCCCCTCAGAATTAAACCGGCCATTTTGTTCGCGTGTCTTTTAGGCTGATCTATGTAAACAATCTCCATTCTGACTGACTGCCCTGTCTCTGTAGTCCAGCCTGAAGCACTCCTTATAACTTCCAGGTGGAGTGAATACAGTAGCCCCCCCTTTTTTTTTGCTGGGATTACGTTCCAAGAGAACATGCATAGAGTGAAAAACCGCGTTGTGTTTTTTGGGTTAAAAAAAAAATAATTTTTAGTGTAAACCCTAAAATATGCTCCTAGAACACTACTTTCATTTTAAACTCAGTTTAATGCATTTCCCTTAAAGAAAATGTAAAGGGCAAGATTTTCAACTTGGAAGGCTGTGGGACATCCTCGACATGCTGGCTTTGCACACACTGCTTTTCGGCATTTCCAAACTAAAGCATCTCCAAAAAGTGCGACAGCGGCTCGCTCAGAAGTTGCCATAGGGTTTATGGTTGGGGGGCAGTGATGAATCTCGCACACAGCGTCTTGTTTAAGGTCCAGCGCAAGCTGCAAACTGGAATATAGAGATCGGGGCTTTCCGACCGATATCAGATATCGGATTTACGGCTATATCGGATCGGGCCGTCTCTAGTTAACACTGTTTACATTCCACATCCAGCTCTATTATATCAGCTCTGTTGCAAATTACACAATATACCAAGTATATCAACTCGATCAATATTTTGTTCATTTTCTTCTTGTGCACCTCACTGCCACTTTCCCATCCTGACAATCCCACCCAGTTACAATTTTGTTCTCACAACAAAATCAGTTCCCAAAGCTGCTTTACAAGCAATTGCCCCCAACACTACCCCCTTCCTTCTTTCTCATCTCCTTTCAAAATAGAGATATTTCTAAGCTGAGTTACAAGACAATCCATGTGCATAAGAATGGAGAACGGTAAAAAGCAGTTAAAATTTTACTTCAGTATATAATAGTAGGTAAGTTGACTAGAGAATGATATCCAACAATGACCAGTGCATCAATAAAGCAGCCACCATCAGATAAACAGGACATACATTAAATTAAGGACTTCTCTCACTTCAGGGTGAAAAACGTAGGCACTTCTATTTATCCCTCACAATCAACACGGTGGGTCTAAAAGCATGCGAGTTGTTCAAGAAGTCAGTACCAAGAAAAGGAAATGGATATAAAAAAAAAAAAAGAGACAAACTGCATAAGAACACCCAAACTGGACATCAGAGATGTGGAGGAAGATCGTAAGGACTGATGATGAAAGGCTAAACTTCTTAAACTGAACTGTCTACGAGCAGCATGGGAAATATTTTCTGCAAAAGAACTTTTCGTGGAAGCTGTAATAGAAACAAAGGTTCCGACTAAACACAGACATTATATTTAGTTGCTGGAAATTTTGTGCAATTTTGATTAAGGGTGGCACAAAATACTGATTTGGCGAAATATTGTGATATTTAAACTCAAACGAATCCCGGTACGCTCTTTCCCTATCTCGGCTGTTTAACCGCAGAGGTCCACCAGGGGGCGCTCCTCACATGAATGACATTTAACACGCTTTGCAGTTTATTACAACTCTGCTTGGTTTGCTCTGAAGTCATTTCTGGAGTTCTATTTTTGGAAAACCTCATTCAAGCCTTTAATATCTAGTTCTTTTTATACAAAGTATTCTGTTTCTGCTGAAAAAAGGAAAATGTATGATTTTTATGTAAAAAATACATGAACATTATTGGGTTTTTCTTTACTGGAAGTACACGTACCTGCAGCTTCATATTTTTTACACCCATAACTGTAACATTTGTTTCATGGAAAGTAATTTTTTTTGCACATGTTGCACTAAAGTTGTGTCACTTAAATTTACATCAATTTTGCACTGCAGGGTCACTGTTAGACATTTAAAAGCAGTTGATTCTTAACTAATATCAGTGCAAAATAAAGTTAAAACTATTATATATGTGTGTGTGTGTGTGTGTGTGTGTGTGTGTGTGTTTTTATTTAAAAATTCGATATATATCTTGTGCAATATTTGATTATTGCCAAATCGTGATAGATGTATCGCGTATCGTATCGTGAGGTACCCTGAGGTTCCCAGCCCTAATTTTGATATTGAAACATTAATGACTTTATGGAATACTTCATGGCCATTTTGACTGAAATTACTGTTTATTAGTACGTTGGTGAATGTACTGAATAATTCAACAGTTAACTGGACCCCGTTTCATAATTTATCTTTCTACAAATGATTTCAGACACACTGAAAATATTAACTTCATTTCTATACTAATTCATGTTTTTGAGTAATTAAGAAAGGACAGCCCTAGTCTGGAACAGAAGATGAATTTTTGTTAGGCATTGAAGCGTCAATGTAAAGTGGCACTTGGCAGTCGCCCTTATCCAGAGTGACTTACAATCACTGAAATACAGCTGGGGAAAAAATCTTACCACATTTTTGGGATCTGTACTCAGGCCTCCTCCTGCATGACCGTGCCAACATGTTCTCTCTGGTATCTGCAAATGCTGAAATGTAAAATCAGGCATTCTTATTTCTTCATGCTGCATGTAAGTGCTTAGCGTATGCAATTTATGCTGAACCTGAAGGGTGCTTCTGTATATCAAGCATTAGTTACATGGAAAATGAAAGTGTTGTTCTTTTACAGGCTAAATAAATGCTTCTGAGTGCTCTTTGAGTGATTTTGAAGGACTGCATAAATTGCAAAGTCAATTTTAGAGAAGACAACAAGGCTTTGTCTGGGGATGAAAGACAAAAACAAAATCAAAAGCAATATCTACGGGACATCATTTAGAAACGAGACGCATCACTAATTCCACACACACTTGTACAACCCATAGGTCTTTGAAATCTCCTCTTCGGCTCAAGCGGAATTATCCTTAGAGTGAGTCGGGCTGAATGAGCACTTCTGGAAAAAAGTCAATCAAACTTACTTTTGCAGCTTCCAGTATCTGACGACTGTTCCCTCGACTTGTCCATGTTGACGGCGTTAGATTTGGAGCCAATAACTACAAGAAAAGGACAAGAAAGACTAAAGTGCAATACAAACAAATAATAAAAAACGAAAACTAAGAAAGTAAGAGATCCTAGCCTAAAGAGCCCTTTAATGCAGATTTTACACTGTAGATCTACACAATAATCATCAATCTGTTAATCGTCGTCATTTTTGTCTCTGCAATACTAACGCTGCGGAAGTCTACATATGTAAATGAGCCACTAACCAGTTAATTTTTATCCCACAGAATTGTACAGGCTGTTTAACACTGACAGACAGTCAAGCCGGAATCATTCATACCGCTGGCAAATTGTTCATACCTTTGTAAACTGTCCCAGTCTGTGGGAAAATACCAGTGGAGACGTGCAGAAGCTCTTCAGCAGTTATAAGAAGCGTCTGATTGCTATGAAAGCCAATAAAGGCTTTTCTATCGATCATTGAGAAGGGTGGAACGAACTCCCTCTTGCAATCAGATCTGCGGAGTCATGCGCCATCTTCAAATGTGTCTCTGAACAGTGGATTATAATCTGAACCGGTTTACCACGTTGCTGACAGGAGTGGCCACTACTGATTGCATTAGTGAGTGAGGAAGTACTTAATATAATTTAAATTATGTTTACATTTATTTAAGATTTTTTTTTCAACAATGTTCAATGGTTCAAATGTTTTATGGGAGGCATTAAAATGATCTGTTTAAGTAAATTCTTAATTCTTTTGTTTCAGAATAGACTAGTCAGCATCTGGAGTCTAGATCACCGGCAAATCCAAAGCAGAAAAACATGAACACTATAAAGGCTAAGTTTTTACTCATCGCGTGTGATATCGCCATGGTAACACTCAACATTATCGCATATTTTCCTAATATCGTGCAGCTCTAGTACACACAATTAACAATTTACTAACAAATGTTTACATTTGTTTCATATGCACATGTGATCCTGTTGGTGTGGGTTTCCTCTCTCTCAATGATGCATAAAAGGTGATTTAAGTGTCAATAGCACCCCCAATGGGGGAGAATCAACAAGCTGGAAATGGCTTTATAATTACCTGCGTTTATGACTTAGCAAAATCATTGGAAACACATTTTAATTGCATGTGGACTCTTGGGTAAGTCGAGGAATGGTTAAGATTGCATGTGTATAACTCAGACCAGTCCACTTGGCTTAGCACTACTACACAACTCAATGACTCAATCAAGATAAAGGGCTCACAGTTAATGTTTCAGCAGGAAAGCCCAACATCTTTAATCAGGAGAGAAGAGAACACTCAATCCGGTTGAGATTTCCGTGGATGGGGTAATTAACTGTAATGTTCCATAACACCTCCCACGTGCTCCACACATACATTATCATACAAACAGAGAAGGTTAATTATACCAAATATCAACGTCCAAATGTGTTTTGGATCAATTAAGTCTTTTCTTCTCAGGCTATTCCATATCCTCTAAAGAGCACGTGCCAAAAAGTTAGGAGATGCCGTGGATTTATCGGTTCTGGAGCAGTTTTGCAGGCATCTAATCACTTTTTGATTCCCTCCACGGTCCAGAGCAGTAGTTAGCAATACTGGCTCACAGCAAGAATGTCCTGGATTAGATTCCCAGCCCTCCATTCTGTGTGGACTTTGCATGTTCCATGCATTTCCATCAGGAGGCCTGTTTACCTAACAGTTCAAATACAGTCCTGCCTTGACTTAGGAGTGTCCCAACTTACGAGTTTTTTGAGATTTTTTGTTTTGAGCTAAAATTCGGGTTAATAGTTTTTGGGCTTGCAGTTATTTTGAATAGAGAGCGAGAGTGAAGGACAGTGTCCAGAGAGAGCGAGAGTGAGGGACAGTGTCCAGAGAGAGCGAGAGTGAAGGA
>JBBPDB010000032.1:16595420-16606436 GCA_037974465.1 Brachypetersius altus | reverse complement strand
GTGGAGTTTCACATTTAGAGTGAGAGATATATTTTTCATATTTAACATTTAGATTTAAGATTTAAGGCAAATCCTCCATGTTGGTGAGGGCCCCGCCCCCTTCTAAATAACAGCCAATTGTAATCGTGGGGTGTGGCCAATTAGCATATCTTCTAAACATTTAGAGCTCAACGTTTACAGCTCAAACATCCCACATTTAGAGTCGCTGTTTATAAACATTACAGCTCAAAGGCTTGAGACTTGACTTGGAAAATCTCTGTCAGGAGGTCTTTAACTAGGAAATCTCAGCTAAAAATGTCCTGATATACCTGCAAAGGAAGAAGAGTAGAGAGACAGTCAGTCAGGGGTTCAAACTCGTGTTAATGAATAGATCCAATCATTCTGATGTTTACAGATCAGTAAACCAAAATTAACTCACTGCCCAAACAAATGCAGATGTTAGGCTTAGAACCCTTAAACATTGAGGTTAAAACCCTGAAGGTGTTAGGTTTAGTACTCTGCAGACGTTAGTGTTAGAACCCTTTAACGTTAAGGTTAAAACCCTGTAGGTGTTCGGATTACAAGTCTGAATATGTTAGGATTAGAATGCTGTATATGTTGAGGTTAAAACCCTGTGTTTTAAGGTTAGAAATCTGTATGTGTTGGCGTCAAAAGCCTATAGATTTTAGGTTTTGAACCCTGTAGATACTAGGATTAAAAAACTGTAGGTGTTAGGATTAAAACCCTGCAGGTGTTAAGGTAAGAAACTTGTCAGTGTTGAGATTAGTTTATAACCCTGTCTGTGTTAGGATTAGAACCCTGTAGGCATTTGGGTTATGACCCTGTATGTGTTAGGATTAGAACCCTGTATGTGTAGCGCCAGAAGAACCCTGTAGATTTTATGTTTTGAACCCTGAAGGTATTGGGATTAGAAAACTGTAGGTGTTAGGATTAGAACCCTGCAAGTGTTAAGATAAGAATCTTGTCAGTGATAAGATTAGAACCCTGTAGGGATCTTTCGATTTTAAATTTGGAATCTTGTAGGGTTTCTGTTTATAACCCTGTTGTTGTTAAGATCAGAACCCTGTAGGCATTTGGGTTATGACCCCGTAGGTGTTTGGGTTATAACCCCGTACGTGTGCTGGTACGAGGTCACGGAAAGGCAGAGCTGTCTCCTCTTTCAGGTGAGCGACTTGTTTTCTCAGCAGGTTTATGAAATTCCGTCTGCTCCGCTCCTCCAGACATCCCCCCGCCGCCCCGCTTTAATCAAATCCAACATCGGCGGTCTTGTTTTTTCCTCTTTCTCCTGAGCCTCTGGTCTGAAGCAGCTGCTGCTGGTGGAGCCAGAGCACCTGCTCCACTCCTCACTCCTCAGCCTGGGAGGTGGAGGCTTCAGGGAGTCGAGAGAGGGAGAGGACAGCCTGCCTTTACTTCTTAGTGGTCTGTTGTGGAGAGGTGGAACATTTCTTCACACGTGGAGGACTTTCTTCACCCCTCCTTTTGTGTGTGTGTGTGTGTGTGTGTGTGTGTGCGTGTGTGTGTGTGTGTGTGAGAATATGTTTGTTAGCCCCCCGCCCACTTCATTTGAGTCTTCACTTCACAAATCCGCCCCATGATTTTCTTTTCTTCCACTGATCACTCCGTGCGCCATCACGCCTCCGTCCCTCCGCGCGCGCTCTCTCCACTTTCTCTCCTCTCCTACAAACCTCAGTGTGCGTGTGTGTGTTTGTGTGAGAGCGTGAGTGTGTGTGAATGTGTGTGTGAGTGGGACAGCAGGGTCCTCACCTCCACTCCACTGATGCGCGCAGCTGAGGGGGATGCCAGCCAGGAGGGTCCCGCCTTTTCCTCCCCAGTAGATAAAAATGCTCGGGCGGTATGAAGGGAACGGTTCTGCCTCCCCGAAGCGAGTGATGAGCAGTCCGGGACGGCTGGGGTGACCGGAGTTTCCAGAGGTGCGGGGCGGGGGGGACCTGTGGCGGCTCTTCTGCATGGGTGTGAGTCCGCGACCGGAGCGAAGAGCGTCCTCAAAAGTTCTCCGACAGCGCGACGCGCGTTCCTCACTTCGCGGCCATGGCGGAGGTCGGCGGGTTCCTGGGCTCCATCGATCTGGACTTACAGAGCTTCCCCGCCCTCGGGAGTATCCCCCTGTCCGACTCCCCCGCCGGCCTGAACGAGCGCCTGGGGCTGATCGAGGGGCGCCTGCAGCGCGGCTCCCTGCCCGACTTCGACCACCTGAAGGGCATCCTGCGCCGCAGGCAGCTCTACTGCCGCACCGGCTTCCAGCTGGAGATCTTCCCGAACGGCACGGTGCACGGAACGAGGCAGGACCACAGCAGATTCGGTGAGGCTCCTCGGACACGTTAACGTTACCCGTCCCGTTCCGGTGTTGCGCTAAAAGGCGCAGACCCGGTTTACGGGTCTGGGACCGGTCAGATTTATAGAACAGAGGTGAACACCAGAACTATCCAGTCAAGATCAGGATCAGAAGGTCAGGATCTTCTGGTGTGACTGTAGTTTCTAGAAATAGAGAGATCAGGTTGACTTTTCAGTCTTCAAGCATATGCATGCAGACTTGTTCATCGTTATATAGAAGTTACATGGTCTGCATATACATACATATCTCTGGATCACTTCTATGGCTAGCATAATAAGGGTTTGTTAATGGCTATATATAATGTAAATATACACATCAACTCTCTGATGTACTATATCTAAGAAAGTGGCTGTCAAAGGTTGAAACCTTGCATGTAAGCCAGTGATGGGAGACAGGTGTCTCCATCTTCGCTGCAAAACAAGCAAAACGACATTGGCCTGTTTTTCTCTGTTCATGTGTCTTCAAAAGGGCCGAAGCGCACTCACACACACACACACACACACACACACACTATAGTAATTATGCCATTAATATAAATCATTCATAGGGTGGTTAGCATTAAGGGTGGTAAACACATGAGGTCAGGGCTCAGCCCCGTAAAGCCCAGCGATCTTGTTATCTGGAGTCATCCTGCAGGTGCAGTGCTGCTCGGGGAAGGCAGGAATAACTCTAAATTAAAGCATGACCACTGTGGAATCCAAAGAAGGTTAATGCTGGTTTTTTTCAGCCAAAAAACAAGCGGTTTTACTGGATTGGGTGGTCGGAACATGTTTCTGGCACCCCCCCCCCCCCCCTTCCCCGTTTACACACACACACAGAAATTCAAGACAGACACTGGTCTGATGGCTTTCATTAAACACATATGGGACGCAGTTCTGGCTTTCAGCGTTCAAGGTCTTCCTACTTTGGTGCGGCGACGCTTGATCCATGGCATTCTGCACTTTACTTTCTGACCTGGAGGGCATAGATGGCTCACCTGAGTGGTTCTGTTGATCGTTTTGAGGCATGAACCTAATTCAGATCCACATTTTCATCACAAATCTAAAATACTCATATACAGAGTAACTCATTTAGGACTAGAGGTTTCTAACCAGGGTTACTTTTTAAACGGGCTTTTAAACGACACACTAATGCAAACACACTGGCTTTGAAAGGAATCGGCACTCTTTATGGAGTTCTCTGCTTGTTTTAAGCTGCAAAGATTTCTGCCCAGAACAAATAATGACATAATTATGCCATCATTCATATCTCCCAGTTTTACACGGTCCCACAGTATTCTGAGCCTCTCGACTGTGTTCTGTCCACGTATGGCCATCTCGCCGTAAACGCTTCATAAGCAGCGCTGGTACGAAGTCTGGTCTGGTAACCGTCTCACCGTTTCTGCGGCAGGTATCCTGGAGTTCATCAGTCTGGCCGTGGGACTGGTCAGCATACGAGGCGTGGACGCCGGCCTGTACCTGGGAATGAATGAAAAAGGAGAGCTCTATGGGTCGGTAAGTCAAACCCATGCTGTCTGACGGCTCACGTTGGACAGGCATGTGCATAAAAGCACGCACCTGCACCCATTAAAATGTTGCATTAAACGTTGAGCTGGACCGCAGCCAGCTGTGAAACCGCAGCGTTAGAAAGACAGTGGTCTGTTTCCCACATGACGCAGAACCGGCCAAACGAGCACCGGGCCGTCCTTCCGACCAGCGGGGGATCATGTTTTTGTCCCGTGCGCTTGAGGAAGACATGAGAAAGAACCCTAAATCCCAAATTAGAAGAACTGCCTCTTCATTTTGCTGCATAGTCGCCAAAATATTTACATATTTCTTGGATACACATGAAGCACTTAGAGTACACACACATATTGGGGGATATATGGCCTGTGAGTGCTCTCGGTTCCTTGTATACTCCATGCTCAGGCACAAGCGGGAGAGATGCTTTACTTTGGTTGAGTGCTCAAACAGTAACACAGGCCAGGATGTGCTAAAAAACCCACGTACTTTTTTTGCGCGCTAGCATGTTAACAGAGCACCGTTTTGTAGGAAGCGATCCAAGCCCCCCCACCGACTTTGGCCGTGACTGTGGGAGACGAGCGCTATCGGGTTTCGACAGCACAATAAGCCTCGCCGAGCGTCTGCGGACCTCGAGAGTCAGAGGAACCTCATTACAGGCGGGGAGGGGAGAAGTGACTTCACGTGTAACGCGAGAACGTCCTGTTAAAATCAAAAGAGCTCTGCAGCCGCGGGGCAACGTGCAGTCACTCGGCAAAGTCAGCCGACACACAGGCTGGAGGTGTCCGGAGATCGGTGCCTCGGTTCGTGAACTGGGAGTCAGGGTGGGGGGGCAGTTTAAGGCACCTGTGTGCAACAAACCAACCTACGAAAAAGAGATGTAACATGTGGCATAAAAGATGATAAAGGTTGGCACGGATCAGTTTGCATTGGATCACGTCAACCGTACCGTTACCTGTTAAAGAGCAGGGTCTAATGTCCGAGGACTTCACGCAACGTTAAGGTATCGAACCCCAGATCGTGTGCATTAAGCTGTATTTTAGCTGTTTTACAGCAAAGCTTGAGATCCTTGAGATCCTTGCCAGTTAATTGACAGAAGTGTTACTGAAATAAATTGATTTTGGGTGTTTAAGGGGAAATGGGGGGAAAAAAAGGCCCCATTTCTGGACAAGGCTGGTCCATTTTTCAAAACCTTTAAACCCCAAAAACAAATGATCACAGAGCACTCGGGTTATTGGACAATGTAATTAAAGAGTCATATATTAATTATTTCCACCTCTCGGGTGTTTATCCTGGCCTGTCTCTGAGCGACTCACTCAGCCAAGCGCTTAAATCAGCTCTTCAGGAGACTTTTAAGGCGAGCTTTATCTTTAGGCCGTCTTCGTCAGTCTGAATGAACTGCTTTGACACCAGGACCAGAGCCAGAGCCATTGCATGACTGCTCTTTGGCAGGAAACATGGCGGAGCTCCGGTGTCCACCATTGTTCGGCGCGGCGCAGGCAGCCAGCGGAGGCTCACCTGCTGAACCCGGAGCGATTGCTCATGGAAGCCTGTCAGTGCTGCGCTAGTAGCAGCCCACACAGGCGCTGTCTCTGGCTGCCGGGTGCGAGCTGGGCCTGTTGCGTCACGGGGAAACAGACTTCCACACGCAGGCGGAGAGGTTAACAGGGCCGAGGAGTGATTCTGGGTGTAAACTGAAAAGCCTGTTGTAACGACTTCCCCCTCTCTGGCACAACAAGCACCTGTCGACTGGCCCGGGAACAGTTTCCACTCTCTCCCTGTCCGTCTTTCTGTCTCTCTCTCCCTCTCTGTGTCCGTCTTTCTCTCTCTCTCTCCCTCTCTGTGTCCGTCTTTCTGTCTCTCTCTCCCTCTCTGTGTCCGTCTTTCTGTCTCCGTCTTTCTGTCTCTCTCTCCCTCTCTGTGTCCGTCTTTCTGTCTCTCTCTCTCTGTGTCTGTCTCTCTCTGTGTTTTGTCAGTCTGTCTCTCTCTCTCCCCCTCTCCTTGTCTGTCTGTCTCTCTCCCTTCGCCGGAGTTTCAGTTAGAGCACACATTAGTTTAAGATGTAGCTCAAGAAAAGTTAATTATTCTCTCTAATGAAAAGTCACGAGTGAAGGTTTTTATCTGCATCCCGAAAGACATTCGCGCACCTGTTACTCCACACTGCATTTCTGGCTGAAGGTTTGAGGAGAGATCTGCATGCTTTTCCAAACAAAGAATTCAGAGCACGCTACTTTTCTCAACACAGCCATGTCCTAAATCATGTCCTCCCAACTCCTCTCTGGCTCTCTTGCAGAAGAAGCTGACAGCGGAGTGCGTCTTCCGCGAGCAGTTCGAGGAGAACTGGTACAACACGTACGCCTCGACGCTCTACAAGCACGTGGACACCGGGAGGTACTACTACGTGGCACTCAACAAGGACGGCTCGCCTCGGGAAGGCGGGAGGACTAAAAAGCATCAAAAGCTGACTCACTTCCTGCCCAGGCCTGTGGAGATCGAGAAGATCCCGCAGGCCTACAGGGACCTGTTCCAGCACAGGTGACCGGAGCTCCAGCCGGGGCTGCTGGGGGGGGGCGGTACGAAGTGAGGACTGGTCGGAAGAGACGGACACCAGGCTTGCGGAGACCCTCCCTCTCTTTCCTTGGGGAGTGTTTAGATTTGCCTCCTGCTCCGAAGCGAGGAGTCCCTCTCCAGCAGTGACTGAGATAAACAGTACGTGTGTGTTCCTGGACGGCTCCGTTTCCTCTCCTTAATGGGTTTTAAACCAAAGAGCAGAGAGGACATTCCTCCCATCGCCGCCGGTGCCAAGAGGTGTCCGAGGGAGAGGTGTTGACTCCGTGGCCCTCTGTGTCACGCAACCGCTCCAGTGTGAGAACGGCTGCAGTACAACCACTAAAATTCTCAAGGAACCACTTGTGATGCAATGAGAACCAGTTCTGGGACCTGCACTTGCTTCTACTCTGGCTTCAGTTTGTGTCTTAGGAATGGCAGTAGCACTTAAACGTCTTTAAACATGATGGTGAAAAGACGCCGGCTGCAGAGAAACGCCAATCGGTTTCTGTTCATTCGAACTCTGCGGCTCCAGAAGGGCCTTCGCAAGCGTACGCTCAGCGTCCAAACAGGCCTGCATGGCCAGGATCGCTGCGGGACCACGGGGTCAGGCTTATGGGAGAAGTGAGATGGAGAAAGGCGGCGATTTTTTCCTGAGAATATACTGTAGCATCTCAGTCGGAGGAGTGCGGAAGCGAAAGTGCGCTCAGACCAGTGGACATTTAGGGACACTTAGCAAGTCAGAGGTAACTGCTAAGTAATAAAACTGGCCAGCTTATGCTGAGACAGTAACAAATCACTGCTGAAAAAGCGAAACCACAGAGGACTGCAGGGTTTTTAAAGGGAAAGGCCTAATAGACCACCTAAGAGGAACACACATGAGGGCAGAGTGGAAGAGACTATCGCCGGTGTGAGACACAGCGAGACAAATGAGCACTTAGTACCACTCTGGGTGTCCACTTCTTTTCTTTTGAAGGTTCTTAAGACTGTTAAAAGTGATATACTCTGCAAAAAACCCCCCAAAAAGTATAAAACAATGTACCTATTGAAAGCTATGGCATGCGCAGAAAGTAGCGACAAAAAAAAAAGGAGCGACATGTAATGTTCAGGTGGTCAGGAACATTATTAAATATGGTGTAAATATGGATGAGCCTATTTATAAGATGTACAATTTATTTATTTTCTACATATAAAGTATAATTCTAAATCTCTATATAAATATATTTATTTATTGCAAAGTCTTTATTTTGTAATGAACTTGAAATTACGAGAACTGTAAATTCTACTGAGATTTACATCGGAGGGCTAAACAAAGTTCGAGCGGCAATAAAATTGTCCTGATAATTTTGAGTTCATTGGGAGTGATCTTTTTTTTTTTACCTGGAAAACGGATTCTCTGTAATAATTAAAATCTTATATGGAGAAATGTTGACTCGGCTCATTGATTGCACTGCAGCGTTCGAGCGTTCTAGTATAGACAGGCTTGCTTCAGACACTCTGCACTAGTTTGAGCTCCCTCCAGCTGGGCCATAGTAAGCCAGTGTGTAGGATACTTGCCTCCGGACCAGGAGGTCATGGGTTCGAATCCTACCTTCAGCACCTCCACTGGGTTCCTGAGCAAGACCCTTAACCCCAAGTTGCTCCAGGGAAAGACTGCCCCCTGTAGGTAGGGAATGGAAGTCGCTTTGAAAGCGTCTGATAAATGCAGTAAACGTAAAGACATGAAAAGCTCAACCTAGAGACGCCCGTGAACAAGCAGCGGCCATTAACCAACAAAGCTGGCCTCATCTGCGGGTCACAAAACACCTCAGTGTAAGGTTGCGGCACCATACCGAGGATAAAAGTTAATTTGATGAATGCCTGCTGCTCCGGGGGAGAACGCAGATTCCAGAGCAAACTGCAGCTCTGAGTAATCCATCTCTCTGGAAACGTGGCCGATAGCTGATGATGTAAAGAGACGGCTCTTGGCTCGGGGAACCTGTGAGAAAGTTCTCCCCGAACAGCCTGCGGGGAAATAAATCAAACCTCCGCAGCGAGTGGAACAATAAAGCGGGACGAGGTGGGTCGTCGGGTGACAAATTTGTCGAAAAGTGGGCTCCCTTAGACGCTTTCGCGCCATGAAAACAAGGAGGGAGTGGTAATGAATGGAGAGAAGTCCCGCTGCACATTTGTTTGTCTGCACAACACAAGACTCCCATAGCGACTAGCTGGGGCTATTCTTACGTTGCCCCTCACAATAAGTTACAGCACGCTTGCATCATCAGCCACGGACAATCTGGATTCAGAGCACAATCCAGATTTATAAAACATACTCGCAGCCAATACTTGACAACACATTGGGCTCGACTGTAGACATATGATTGGTTGTACTCCTTGCCAACAGGCTTGGATAGTTTCAGAGCTAATGCATATTCATGAGGCTCGTGAACCGTGCTGGATCTGGAGGAGACGAGGGAAACGGCTGCCTGGTGGCCAGAAGGGATGCGAGGCAAATGTAGATACCAAAAAAAAATTGGTAGCAACATTAGCAACTGTAATGTTTTGCTTCTGGCATACGTTCATCTGGATGGGGAGGGAGGAAGAGAGGATCAGGAATCTTCGGAAGGAAAAGAGTCCAATGCATAGAAGACGCGTCTCAAACCAAAGAGGGATGTTACAGTAGATACTTCCAGAAAACAGAGACGCACTTTGAAGCTCCATGTAACATTATTAACTCCATGTAACAAGTCTTGCTAAATCTCGCTCAAGCTGCTGGCAGGTAAACAGAGGAAAAGTAACATGATGTAAAAGCAAAAGGTTTAAACTAGAAGCATGTGGCTTATTCCAGTTACCTGAGAGACTTTCAAGACCTCTTCTGGGGGGGGGGGACACAATAATGCTACTAAATGCAAATCACCCTTTTGGTCACTTTATTTAAATGTAATATTAAATACTTATTCTAGTAAATAGATCAGATTAATGGCAAAACAAGTCGGTGTATTTACTCACATGAGAACATTCTTGGGAGAGAGAAAAGTTTCTCTACGTTTCTCAAACACACCCTGTGCAAACGAGGGAGCTTATAGTCTCCAATTAGAAACATTTATGCCATTTTAAGCATTTTTTTTTTTGTTTTTTTTTTTAGCATGTGCCAAAGTAGAATACATGTAGCCTGAGGGCCAGCCTAATGTGGTTAGTTAGCATCGACAGCAGCCTAACCCATGTGAAGTTGTCTTTAAATTACAGAAACGCACAACCAATCTCAGTAAGGCCAGGGCCCAGGCTAAAACGAGTGGAACGAAAACAGATGAAGAGTACTTACAACACTATGCTAGGCAACACTTTACATCAAGAAATCGGAGGTTACAAAAGTTCAGGGGGGATCCGGCAAGCAGTTAACAACACAGGCATTCCATTATATGATAAGCAACAACGAGTGTAAAAGCCTAAAAGCATAATAGAAAAAGGAGGGACAGAGAGGGTCTGTTCAGTGTATCTGAAAACAAATTTAGCTGATGTAAGGCCATCACTGCATCTTTTTTTTTTGTTGTTGGTGTTGATATCAGTGCCTCTGGAGCACTGGGATTCACAGCACCACTGATCATCCACTACTAGATAGATATTACTGTTGTATCTAATAAGATAGATTCTTCTAGATCTTTAATAACATACAAATCTGTAATGAGTAACACTATGGTCCCACAGAGGTTGGTTTTTTTTTTTCCTTGTCCTGTATAAAAGAAAAAAAAATCAAATAATGCACAGCCCTTATTTAAGGGGAAAAGAACAATGCAATGCTTTAAAGCATTTGGGGGAGAATATCTTAAATATGTGGAAAAAAAAAAGAAGAAAACTTTAACATTAAGGCTATATATACACAATTACAAACTAAACTGCCAAAACCCTTTGTAACGTCCGAGATTTCTGCTCCAGACTTTTACATTAGAGCTGGAGGTGGGCGGGGCAGGAGAGCGTCCGAGCAGGTTCTTGTGATGTCAGCCCAGCCTGCCTAGGACAGAAAAAAAGAGGGGGGGGGGGGCCGACGTTGAGAAGGTTGTCTACAGGCCTTTTGAGGGCCCTGGGTTCTTGCCCAACTGGGAGGTTGGCAGGCCCTGGAGGGCACCCAGCTGCTGGTACAACCCCAACAGTTCCATCTGACTCATGCCCCCGATGCCGTTCTGCAATGCCAGCTGGTTCATCAGCAGACCCTGTCTGGCCATGGCCAGCTGCTGCTCCTGGACCTTACGGTTAGCGATCACCTTCTGCACGTACATCATCAGCTGTGAAGGAGACAAAAGAAAAAAGGTACAAAATGATGTACAATAAACGACATGATCTATTCCTGCTCAACCTGAAACATAACATTTCACGCAAAGTGAGAAACGGGGAATCATTTTTTGCGTTTTGAGTTTAAAAACTCACCCAACCTAACAACTGAACTGTTAACAACTCCAAGTTTATATATATGTATATATATTAGAGGTGGGCATAGATAAATTTTTTTAACGCCAAGATTCCAATGAGATTAACGGCGTTAAAAAAAGGGACGGGACCGTCAGCGCGAGGGGAATCTAAACACGAGACCACAACAAGACAAGAGACATGCAGCAGAGAAGACAGACACACATCACATGTGTG
>JBBPDB010000032.1:16559284-16590078 GCA_037974465.1 Brachypetersius altus | reverse complement strand
CAGCCAGTAGCTACTCTGCAGCCGTCAGTGTTTAAGAGAACTGCCGAAACCATAACGTGTATTTTTAGGAAAATAATTAAATCGTAATTAAACCAAAGAAAGAGTCTTTCCAGAACTTTGTCTGCAGAAGCTTGTTCAGCTCCACCCCTCCGTCCCCATTTTTCCCTTCGGATCTGCATCAACATCATTATTAACCTTTAGTGCCCTCAGCTGACGGAGAACTTTAATCCATGCGTTCTACAACATCAGAGCAGATCCGATCCACTTCAAGCTGCAGATTAGATTCTTTACCTGTGCAAAAAGTCTTAACTGATTATAAAAGGTTTCTTTAAACAGGGCCATAACAGCACCTCGCTACACTGTCTGACCTTCAGCTTCTTGGAGCTTCTTCATGGCCTGACTGAGCTGGCCTCGGCCAATCAGACTGCAAGCAGAATTGTAGCAGAGCTCATATGTGCTTTCAGGCAGCCCCAGGTCCTCCTGCACAAAACAAAGGAACAAAGGAGTAGGTCAGCTCAAAAACTGCAATCACTGATTAAAAAATAGCCTGATAATTATGTTTCAAAAGTAGCACATAGAAGTGACCACAGCAAATATGCACCTCTACTGGTTCACACAGCCTGCTGCATGCGGACAATGCAGTACAAAGGCTTTAGGGTTGTGAACTGTGATCTAAAACCGTGGTTCCCAACCTGGAGTCCGGGCCCCCCTTAGTGGAGGTGAGGGATCGCAGGGGGTGTGCACAATTTTGTCTGAACTGAGGTTACCAAAATCATTTGTAGACATTAAATTAATAAAATCCCAACGTCTTATTAAACATAATAGTGCGCGCGTGTGTATATGTATAAAACAAAAACATACAACCACTGGTGTATTTTAGGTGAACGTACTAAACTGTATCACTTCCTCAAGTGATTCGGTTCAGTATGTTCACTTAAAAGATTGCGAACGACTCCAAAACTGCTGTTATTTATTTATTTTTAACAGAGAATGAGCTCTCGCAGCACTCGCGACACCGGAGCCACTGTCCTGAATATCCAGCTTCGGAGTTTAGGCTCCGTCGAGCGTCGAGAAACAGCAGCCAGCCGTCAGTGTTTAAGAGAACTGCCGAAACCGTAATGTTTATTTTTATTTTTAGGAAAAATAATTAAATCGTAATTAAACCAAAGAAAAAGAGCCTTTCCAGAACTTTGTCTGCCGAAGCTTGTTCAGCTCAACGCCTCGTTCCCCATTTTTCCCTTCGGATCTGCATCAATCTCATTATTAACCTTTAGTGCCCTCAGGTGACGGAAATCCGTCATAGCGACGGAGAACTTTAATCCATGAGAGTGCCAAACACAAGAAATGCAGGGACAAGTGTGTGGCAAAAAGTCAGAAGACCGAATTTCAAATCCTGGTCACAGGATATGTAAAGCTTCAGTGATTTGTTGTAGCTGGTTGTTGTTGGTGTTGATTGGTGTAGTTTTCAAATTAAAGAAATCTGTTAATATACAATCTGTAGTTGTGGTGCTCCTAAATTTTTGGTGGGTGCTCCTAAATTTTTGCTGGTGCTCCTAACTTTTCGAAGTTGGGAGCACCAATGAATCGTCCACTAGAATATATTCTATTAAATCTAAACCATGTAGTTGATAACAGATTTCCAACAGAGCTCCTACAGAATGTTTGAGGATGTGTGGATAAAAAATTAAAGTAAGTATTAGTGAATAGTTTACCTTTTTCTCTGCTTCATATTCAGCCCAGGCAGCCTTACGTTCCTCCTCACTCAAAGCTTCCTCCTCCTTGTGGTCCAGCAGGGAATCATGTTCGTGGTAGCCCACAATCTGGTCTTTATTACTCTGAAGCATCTCAGCCAGAAAAGGGTCCTGTTTAAAAAAAAATTTTTTTTTAAATTAAGCAGGTGACCCTTCAATCAGGGGTCACTCCAATATGCATTAACTCATGCCCAGACGTACGCATACATTCACATTTAGATGATTTAACCTGTTATTCAGACAATTTCTTCACACCCCTACTACTGGTGTAGGTTAGGAAGGTTACCCAGGTCAGTCTGAGGGGCAAACAAATTCTTTTTAGGCCTTTGGCATAGCGGAGAAAAAGAAAAACACAATACTGGTTTATTTAAACGAATCAAAAACTCTAATCAGGAAGGAGAAAAAATTCCAACGAGAAATGACAAATAGCAATTTAGCAGCTGGTTTTCGGCAAAGATCTTGAACAGCCGACAGACTGAGAGGTGGACATGTTTAAAATGAATTCGGAGCCTTTTTCACGCACTCCAGTTTCCAAGACAACACTGTTATTGAAAACAATACCTGAGTAAAACTGAATTCTCAGCCAGCCCCTTTCACACAAACATGGTTTAAATTACTCTCTGCTGCAAATGTTTGCTTTTCTTTGTCCAGCCTTTGCTTTGCATTAAATGGACCCTCGCTATCTGGAAACGACCCCGCCGCGCCGCCTTTACTCCGCGCTTAAGCAGCGACTGTTTGATCATTCGGCCACGATTGAGGAGCGACAAATGATTTACGAAGAAAATTAATCACGCGTGTCATCAAAGTTAGAAAAGAAAACAACGTTCAAAGATTACATGTTGATTGCGAGCTTCCTATGGATGAGGCTCGAATAAATAGAAAATAAACCAGGGAGCGAACGGGCGAAACCAGATCCTCGGACGAAAAGAGGACCAAGAATAAACCAGATCGAGGTCTATTTATAGAAAAACTAAACTTAAAGATAACACACTTCAGACAGGTAACAATAACACTGCCATGCTTTCCGCATTACACCAGAGGAACGTAATGGACTGCAGGGTTGCAGATCCCTCCTCATCAAGAAGTTTGGCTAAGTGGGCTTGATAGCTGGAAAATAAAAACATGTGGCAAATATGAGTACAATCACGGCACGCCCGGCCCGACCCAGCCCAACCCATCCACGGCCAAAAATCATGGCTAAACATTCAGTCGAGTTACTAATTAAAACACACCACACTACCACGGCTATGAACTCTGCACAGAAGTTTAGAGAACAAAACCCAGAGGTGTGTTTACGTTATTCTATGTTCACAGAAATGAAAGATTTCCCCTTGAAAAGTGAAGGGATTGGGGAGACAAAGGGGGGGGTGGGGGCGTATGGGAAGGGTCAGAGAGCAAAGGCAATTTGATGATGAAGCTGTTGCTTACATCTTCACTGAACACATTTCAAACACTGCCTGCTATAATTTCTATCTTGTAGGCAGAGCAGAAAAACCCTGGGTGCTGGTTTTAACTGAACAGCCTCCAATGCAGTCGGTAAATGGGTCACAGAGCCGGGGGGGTGGTCGAATGACAGCAGCGCTGTCCAGGGGAGCAGAGAATGCTGGGATTCCTGATTAATCTCTGGGTTGAAGCTCTCCGGGTGGTCCAGTCTGTCTTCACAAACTGGCCAACATGTGCATCTCAGGCAGATCCACTAATGATCGTAACAAAGCACGCCTGGATCGTCAAGCTGCTCGTATCCCCTAGTATAATGACGGCTTAGGAGAAATGCTATGTTTTACTCCCAGGGAAAAAAGTGGGGGTGGCAGGTTAAGCAAGTTTTTTTTTGAAGAAAGAATTTGAAAAAAGGTGGAAAACCTTTCTGGATTGGGCTGGGTGGCGTTGGGGGACTGAAGGAGGTCCCACAGGAACTTCAGTGGGGGAAGGGATGAATTTTTTTTTTTGCCTTTGATCACCATTTGAAGGTACTTAAACCAGGGCTAAGGATAGTCCCAGGTGAACGGTTTTCCCTGATAGTGCAGCACACTGAATCTGAACACTGAGCTCTTTGAGGCAATCTAATATTCCTCAGTCTGATGAAGGTAAAGTTTTCTGAAATATCTGATGACTAGTACCAGACAGTCTTCCTGCAGTTTCCAAGCCAAAAAGAGTGGAAATGTCAGCCAATAAACCAAGAAAGCCATATTTATTGCCATTCTAAATTGCAGTTTTTTTAACTGCACATATTTATTTTTTGATGTCCTGCATTCTCCTGCACATTTGCACTCTTAAACTACAGTCCTGGTCAAATACTGTACTTATCCTCAATGTAGCCATTGTCATTTGCACTATACATTGTCTTGTCCTGCCTCGTTTAGGGGTGTCCTGCCTCGTTTAGGGGTATTGTTGCTCTTGTTCTGTCTTGTTTTGCTCTTGTGTTGCTGGTCCTGGAGGAACGTTGCTTCATTTTTACAATTTACTGTGTATATGGTAGAAATGACAATAAAATCGACTGACTTGACTTGAAAACACTCAATATTTTAAAACAGATACGCTTGTATTATTATCCGACTGGACAAGTTCATTGAACAAAGACAACCTGAATGACTTAGTCTCATCATTCATGGTTTAGTGAGACCAAGATCAGACTAAATGGCCATCAGAGAACATTACAGGCGTACTGTAGGTCTCAATGGGTGTTTGAAAGCTTTACGTACTGCAGTACCAGAAAGGGGCTCATCAGCTCAGTTAATTTGTACTGCTGGTGAACTGTTATACGCTTTACAGCTCCTAAGCAAAATTTTAAACGCTCTTACTATTCATCTATAAAAACTGACAGCATAGAACAGACTCCCTGCCAGGTCTCTTAAAGCAGAAATACAGAATAATGTGGCCCCTCATCAACGCTGGAGAAACAAAAAGAAATCAGCTAGAAAGACTCGTTCAGGCTGCATATATTTATGACTTGGCAAGCAAAGCAATCACACTTAAGATGAGATCACAGACGAATTCTGATGGTGTCTGAAAGGAAACTGAGCTTTAAAAGTGCAGCAAAGCTCCTCTCCCAAGCATATCGCGAATTTACATCAATTAAGTACATTTACAGGTATTTCAGCGTAATTTCCTGCCTCCCAAGGTTTCTGATCACACCACCGTGCATTAAAAAAAACGCACACACACATTCGCTCACTTTGTTTTATTCCTCTCATTACTGGCGCTATAAATCTCTGCAGTTTGCTCTTTAGCAGGATGGGGGTAATGAAAGCAAGTGCAAGCATGAAGGAGGAAAAGCAGTAGTGAAACAGTGGGACTGAGGTGATTATGGCAAAGACAGGTTTGCCTGTGCATATGAAACATCGGGGAGCCCTATCCTCATAAATAACAATTAAAAATGAAAACAAAAAACATCTCCGTTGTACATAAACAACCATAACAGAGAGAATTACATCTGCCCTTATGCAGAACACCAAAGAACTGCTATTTTTTCCACCCAGAAGGTTAAAAAAAAAAGAGGCTGGAGAAGTACGACAAGAATAAATTGAAAAAATGTGTATTTCTCCACCAATATGTGAGCGCCCCCCCCCTCCCCCTCGTAAAGAGGCAGACACTGCTTTCGACATGCAGGTGCACGAAGCATTGCAACCAAGGGGTCCAGGGCAGCAGTGTTGGTTGTGGAATGTGAGAGCTTGAGATATTTGTAATACCTAACCTTAGCCAGTCAAAACTTACTCTACAGCTGCACGCAAATTATACACATAACCTTACTGGCCTGTGATAAACAGTCTCCCTCAAACGAAGCACTTCACTTTCAGCAGAGGGCCTGTTGTCTTGTCCGGTGATGGGCATCAAGCAAGTCTCTGAGGTGAGACACAGCTTACACCTTTCATCTAGGCCGGGACTAAAAGGTAAAAATGGGGGGGGTGGAGGGTAAACCTTGGTTAAGAAACATCTGGGGAGGCTTATTAAGGGTGGTTCCTGCACCTCATTATCCTCAGTGAAGCCTGTTCCTTTGCTCGATGAGGCCCAGTCGCCAGGGAATTCAGAACAGTAGCAAATTACTACTTTCCCACCAATGAACTTCCAGGAGGGACAGACAGAGCCCCACCCTACCCTGTCACTCAGCTCGGCCCCGGAGCCCCTGTCCATAAAGGGCCTCCACACGGCCCGAGGCTGTTCTAGACCCCAAGCTGGGTGGCTCTCGTGTCTGGGCCTCAGAGCTCTTCTTTGTCATTATGGTGGAAGTTCGTAGCTTCCTTTGTCTCCAATTAGTTTCTCTGAAGAGTGCAAGGACATCCTAAAGGGTTTCTTTAATAATGACCATTCATCAGGTAAAAAAAAAGAAGAGGGGAAGGGAAGTTTACAGCGCTCCTTTGAAAACTTCAGACACAAAGCGGTGAATCAGCTTTAACAGATGGCCTTCATGATGGTAGGCTTGTTTGGTTGAAGGGAAGGGAGGCCAGAGCTGCTGCAGGCCACAGATTCAGAGGCAGAGGGCTGGCTAGGCAGGATGTGTGTGTGTGGGGCACTTCCCAGAAACACTAGGGGCAGAGAATTGGGGCAGTGGGGGTCGCTGCCGATGGTAGATTGCAGTGAGTCTGCTCAGATTGTGTGTGAATTGGGTATCCCACCTTTGCAACTTTATAAAGGCTGAAAAGGCAAATAACCTTGCACGGTAAAGAAACAGGAGGAAGAAAAACAACAACCCTATCAAAAGGTGATTATTTCTTTCGTTTTTGGAGTTTGGGTAATGCAGACATTAACACAAACGGGGTAAGAAGAAAAAAAAGATTGATAGAGTTCTGCCAAGTTTAAAAATATTTCCTCTGTTCCATAAACTTGGCCGGGACACAGCGAGAAATGGAGATATGACTAAAGGCTTTGAGGGATGACTGACTCATCTTCATACTATTGCAGGCAGCAGGTTCCATCAATAACAGCTGACTTGCTGCATTCTGGCGCACATATGGCCAAATGTGGTAATCTCTACAGAGGCTGTGTTCCAGGTCATGTTTTATATAGAGTTGTGCAAAATTGACAGTCACCAACACTACAGGTCAAAGAGCTCCGGAAACGTAACCTCACACCTGTGTGAACTGGAGGAGCTGCACTGTTTTTTAGAAACCAAACCTTCTGAGGTAAATAAGAACAAACATATCTGTGGAGCTGTGTGCTTTTGGCCACATTCTGGTAGATCTGCACTGCATTCCTCTGTCTCCAATTAAGAGTCTCCACCATCATCGGTTCTACAAAATAAACTTTTTTGTTTCTTGGTTAAATAAGGGTAAACAGAGGCATCTCTGGGCAGCTGCTTGCTGTTGTGTGCGGCTGGACACCCCTTCTAAGGCCAATGGGTTCTTGTAAAAACCCCAGGGGCTCTCTCTCCTGTCACAGCACACCTGTGCCAAGCACTATCAGGGGGAAAAAAATGACGAAGCTAGCTTCATGTCCCTCCCGCCCAGTTTCCTCCCACCCCTCAAAGCACAATAAATGCTCTGGAAGCTCGCCACATGAGTAAACAGAGTTTATCACCCCCTGTAAAGTTCAAAGGCAGCATGTACCCACAACACAGGCTATGGAGCATTCAACCTATGCGGCTTGATAACAAGAAAAAGATACATTTTCAAATGATTGCAGGTGCTAGTTCTGCAGCATCCTGGGCACAAAACATTGGCAGCGCTCATGGGAAATGCCAAAATATAGCAATTTACCTTGGGCAACATGGGTGTGGCCCTCTTGCTTTTCTTCTCCGAGGGGTCGTCCAGCTGGTCTGGCTCAAACGTGTAGAGTTCAGTCAGTTCATTCATGGTGAAGTGACGCTCAATTTGCTGTTGGTCCACTACTCGGAATGACAAGGACTGTTTAGCCACCTGCCTGTCGTAAATCTTCTCCTCCATGGTTCCCTATTGGGGAAAAAAATAGGGCTTGCATCATTGAGGCATTTATGGGCAGAAAATCTCTTGACTTTTAATAATAGAGGGATTTGAAATAATTATAAGCCTCAGAGAAAGCACACGTAACTAAACTGCGTAAAACCTGCATAGTTAACATACAAAGAATGCCTTTCTGATGTATTGCAGTATCTTTTTATGCAAGTCATTTTAAAAGAGGCTTAGCACAAGGCGTCCAAAAATGTGTCCATTGATAATTCACACACGATAAGTTAAAACAGAGAGTGCTACATTCCTCACCTGAGCCAAAAACCTGTAGACAAACACGGTCTTCACCTGGCCGAAACGGTACACCCTGAAAATACTCTGAATGTCATAAGACGGGTTCCATGAGGCATCAAAGATAATGACCCTGTTTGCTGCGACCAGGTTGATCCCCAGAGATCCGGCTCTTGTGGAGATGAGGAACAGACGACCCCTGTAGGGAACAGGAAGAGCTGTGATTATGGAACATGGACACAGGGCAAGGAAATGACTTTCACCTTGCCAGTGTGGGTCCACCATCAGATTGGTTCCTAGTATAGTACTGGAAATAAATCACCTGTGGAGCAGTTAACTATTCTCAAACAACTGATCATAGTAATCACTTAATCTTTAAGCTCTTGTGGCTATTCAAAGCAACATACCACTATGACAGTTAGATGGTAGTGGTAGCTCATACTGCTTAAAAGGGCTTGGCTCATGAATCAGACCATTGCAGATGACTGCCATCATAACTGTTATAACATCATAACAGGCAAGCTGTTATATACAGTAAGCCCCAAGTTTTACGTGGATCAGCATTCACGGATTCAGTCTAAAGCAGATTTTTCTGAGAACCAAACTGTATTACCTCCATCAGTCCAGCGGTGGCAGTAATACACTGAAAAGTTGCCAACCGCCATAAAAAGAAGCAGCTGCTGCAGCATGTAGCATGACTGCTCCATGTCTTGTCCTCGTATTTTAGCCTTTTAACTGAGTTTAAAATGACATTCAAGTGTTCTGGGGGCAGATTTGTGGGCATATTCACGGTTTTTCACTATACACAGGTGCTCTTGGAACTTTACCTTTAGCCATTTAGATGATTCTCTTGCCAATGCAGCATATACATATATCTCGTATGGTGAATAGTAACAGGTTACGGTCATTAAGTATTGTTTTGGATGCAACAATCCTGCACCCTCACAACTTGGGACAATCATACCAGCATTCTTATGAATCATTTGCAGACAGAAGATATTTTAGCTAAGGGGCAAGGAAATTGTCTTCAGGTGGTATGCAAGTAGAATACTGTTTACCGAACATTGCTGGTGTCGTTGAACTCTTCAGCCCATTTCTTTCTGGTCACGGCATTAGTGGAACCATCCAGGCGGTAGTAGTCGATGTTTCTGAACCATTTGCCCTCACCTTCAGCACAAAACATAGAGCCCATTAGCACCGGTTAGCTTTGTATAAGCTCCTCATACAAAATAACAATGCAGCCATTTGCGTTGCTTATTCTTACAAGTTTCTCACAGAGAGCATGCTCCAGTCATAACAGAACCAGTTGTGTTAGGAGGGGTGTGATGATCCCCGTTGGGCCAGCTGTGTCCATGTGCTTAGGGAAAGTATGCACACAGATAGGTGGCTGAGTGGAGGGTACTCATTCTCGTTTTTAATATTGTTGCCTCCTTCCACTCTGTGTGTGTGTGTGTGTGTGTGTGTGTGTGTATTCTCATAACTAACATTTCAGTATGTTTCCAATTACCCCTCTGTGATCTTTTCATTACAAATTGCAAAGCCTTAAGCAAACATTTTTTGTGGAATAAAAAAAAAAAAAGAAAGAAAAAAAAAAAAGAAGTCAAGGTCTAATCATTTTCAAAATGAAAGCAAAAACAGCTGCTGGAGTTTAATTAGGAACATGACCTTATGCCAGAGGCTTTGCGTCTGTGTGTGTTGGGCTGCGTGTGCAAGCTTTTAAGTTAGATCTGTGTCAGATGTGCATGTAAGTGTAAGATGTACACCTACATTTCACCAGGCCCCCCCTTTTACCTGTTCATCAAACATGAAGCTATGAGAGAACGTTTGCTTGACCAGTGTTCCAGAACATAACATGAACAGGTCTAAAATAAAATCCAGGGTAAACAGAAGTGATTTTCTCCACTCAAAGTCTTAATCTAACCAGATATTCCAAGTAAACAGGCAACAGGACATCCATTCACACTTCAGTGCTAAGCAGAGGTTCCACCTGGCAACACAGCAGCATGCCACTATGAATACATCCCATTAAAAACAGTAGGTTTAACCAGATACCTTTTGTATCTCAAGGTTAGGAAACTGCGCAATGATTCCTCAGTGTGCCGTACTCCACACAAGATGAATTAACGATACTCTGAAACTCTGCTGCACCTTAAGCTGGGCATACACTGTGATCATTTTTCGGTCACATTATTCAGCTCCTGCTCAAACTCTACGACTGAATCGCAGAGGCTAAAAGTTCGTAGCTCTCACACTATACGGCCCGATGCTCTGACCTAACTGCTCACACTGTACGTCCATAGACGACACGGGGGGGCTCTGGTTTCTGGAACTGTAACGTAAACAGAAGAACCCGGAAGTGTGGAGACGGTCATTAGAGGATTTGAGGATGCTCACCAAAGAGAAATGCGCTGCCTGGGCATTTTGTGCCATTCTGTTCACAGAAATGTCTAAAAGGAATATATTAAATATCTCTGAGTTTGCACGTGCGCAGTGTCAGAGGTGGTGTTAAATCAGCTAGTGGCGCCGTTTCAACAGTGCGAGACCCTCACGAGGGACCACCAGGATCTCAAACAGGTTTGATTTTCCAACCATACGATTGCTGATCGGGAGCTGGACGAGAGTGTCCAGCTTCTCATTACCCCATCTATACTACACCATACACACACTTCTCATTATCCTATCTATATTACACCATACACACACACACACCCGCTTACGAACACACTTCGTTACCCCATGTGTACTACACCATGCACCAAGGTGAAACTCGGGCCGATCCCCAAGAGGGTCACACGAAAAATCGCCTCAAAATGGGCTAAAAATCACACAGTGCATGTCCAGCTTTAGTGGCAAAGAAACCAGCCAAGAAAATGCAGTTGGACTTTAGCATTAAGTTTATAGTTGTCCAAGATGATAAGGGAGTTGTCAAAGCATTACACAAACTTTCACAGAACGAAAAGATTCTAGACCATATCAGAGCAGGAGCAATAGTTAACCTTTGTAGGGAGATGGTTTTCCCTCCTCTTTGTTTCTGCCTGCTAACTCTAGGAAATCCTCGATGAGGTCCAGCGAGATCAGTGACTGACTGAACACCAAACTGAAAAACAAAATGCACCGTTTCAAAATCATGCTTCAAACAACACTGACAGCCACGTTGAGGATAATTCATTTTCTTGGACGAGTTGGTTCATTCGAAGGGAACTCAAGTTAAACTCACACTTTTTCTTCAACTTCTTCAGCCATACGCAAAATCTCAAACAGCAGAACTATCTTTCCAGAGTGTTCCAGAATCTCAGCGTCGGCGTCAGCCACAAATTCCTTGTACCAGTCAGCAGATGGGCTGCCAGGGCCTGAGTTGCTGGGACGAACTAAAAAGAAACACACAGGTGACGGTATGGTGAGGGGGGAAAGCACAAATATCTTGACTGAGCCGCTTTTAAGAACACTTTGCTCAAATAAACTACGAGACAGGACGCATGCAGATGAATCACTAATAAAAAAAAAAGAGTGAATGAGGGCCATATCAGCCCTACAGGTTTTTTTTGCCATTCCACTGAAATCATTACCCCGTACACATTTTTTCACACATTGCAGGCTTGTTTTGTCCAAATGTTGCTGCTTCTGGTTAAAACTGCAACTGAGAGGCTAACCCCAAGTTCTCTCGACCTGCACAAATTGCATCCATCTCTTCATTAAAGAGGAACAGACTTGTGGATGCCATTTAGGACACGCTGTGGGCTATAAAGATGATCAAACCTTCACTAATACAGTCAGCCATTACAGACAGCATCAGGACAGACATGTCTCGGCTCATTTACTAGGTCCAGGGTGGGTGGAAAATTAGATTTCTAGACGTTTTTAAACCGTATCCAGATTCACATTTAACCAAATCAGCCGGAATCCCAGTGGGCGTGGAAAAAGAAAAAAAAAAGAAAAGAAAAAAAACACACCTTGAACTTAAAAAAAAAAAAACACACACCTTTAAAACCCTAACAGAGAAAAACATCAATAAAGTCAGACGCACCCTCCTCTACGGGTGAAGCCCTATTCCGGCCTTCAGGGTTTCCTCCACGGGAGCTGGTGTTCCACTCCTTAATCACCTCGACATCATCACTGTCAGACTTGTCCGAGCTCTGAGCTTTGCCTCGTCCCCTTTTTCGTTTCCTTCATGAGATTCGAGGAATGACGTGTTAGTCAGAATGCAGAAGACAAGCGAATGCAAAATAAGGGCGAAAACATAAGATCTGCTGACTTTTTGGGCTTCTCATCTTCAGAAGTTAGACTCATAGACGACTCCTCTGTTTCGGACGCAATGAATTCCTCCATGCTGTCTTCGTCAAAGTATCCCTGTTAAAGCAAGAAATAACACTTCAACAAATTTCAGAAGCACTCAAGCCATTTATCAAAACCTGCATCACAGTTCAGCTGTACGGCAAATCATATCGGACCATTTTTCAAAGGCAATTTTTGGCTCACTCAGGTTTTACTGACCTACTCTTTACTGACATATCTTAAGGAAGCCTGCAGCTCTTTAAAATAAATAAATAAACCCTGTAAAAACAGTATAATTGTCTTTTCTATAGAGGCATTATGCGATCTCTGTTAGACTTTATATTCAACACTCAACTGTTACTTAGGTTGAAAGACTGAAAGTGGGGGTGAAAAATATTTTGAGGTTCAATGTAAATCTTCATTCTGAGATGAAGATCCAGTTTACTTTAAAAACATTAAGAGGTGATTTCATAAAACTTGTTGTATACTACATGGCCTGGTGCGGTTCAAATAAACATACACAACCTTTTCCTGCACCGGACCACTAAGAAAATAAGACCAAAATCAAAACCCCTAGAATTTCAATGTGTTAGGTCAACCAGTCACATAACCTGTGCATCTGAGGGTCTTATTTAAAACGGTTTTCATGAAAGACAGAGACCCAAATTTTATGACTGTAATCACTACACCCTCAGAATAAAATAGTAATATGTTATTTATATTAAAAATTTAGTGTAACAAAAAATGACCGGAATGAAATTACTGAGGTGTACCGCAATTTCGATATTCAGCAAAATAATCATGATCGATGTGTGAGAGAACCAAAACTGACACCTGGTGACGCCGACTGGCGATAATTTCCTGCTACCAGTCTGTGTGCAGGGCAGGTCTAGAAAGTGATGACTATGAGGGAAACTGTCGTTCCCCAGTGTTTGTTTTAAGTGCGGTTGAGAGGAGAGAGGTCTGCAGCTCACTAGTTGCACGTCTTTGTGCATTTACCTTGTTTTCCTTACTGATATAGTCCAGCTGGAGACACCAAGGATGGGTCCAGATTCTGCTGAGCATCTGGAAATCCTGGAAGAGTTTCGTCCCCGCGCGGCTTCTTCCCCCCTCTAAGGCAGAACCGGCACCTGCTTGGAAAGAACCAGTTTAGTGCCTGCAAAGCCTCTCCCACACCATGCCAGAGTTATGACAGCATGCTACGGGCCTGAACAAACTAACAAGAGCCCATCATTGCAAATCGCACACAAGGGCTGACTTCAAAAGAAGAGCGAGTAACTATGGGCTAGGAGAGCATCGATCCATATTAGGCACGAGTGACTTTTCACCAAATCATCTCTTGAATCCTAGTCATTACAGTCACACAGAAAGACTCAAACCATTAGTGAGTTATTTATAGCAGCGTAATAAAGCCAAAAAACAACATTCAATTAGACTCGCACTAAACCGCAATGGGATGGAATTTCATCTATAAATCCATTACATAAGTTTATACGTAGGGTCAATACTACCCTGCCTGAAACTTAAGTGAAATAAACGGATTATCCATGCTGCCACTGACAACAGTGAGTCAGTTGTCTATGTTTTAGAAATGCCCTGATAACTAGGCTTCGCTCAAAAGTGGCCCAACATCTCCCTCCAGCAGGCACAGCAGAAAATGACTCCCTTATGTGGGTGGTTAGTGTCACCATGATAAATTAGACGACATTACATCACAACATGTATTTCTGAGAATATTTAGGACTTCAGATAACACTAAATGAGAGCATTTATTTTATTGGACTTTCGTGCAACACCAAGAAGTCCAAAAAAAATAAGTGTATTCATTATTTTATGATCGTTTTTAATATAGCACCACACACTCATATTTGGGTTGTTCCAATTCATGAAATGTCAGAAGCTTAGAATACAATTAAGAATCGCAACATATTTAACTGAAAATTAGTTGAAAATGCTTACGTTAACATTTATAATTTGATCATTATTATATAGACCCTCTGGACATGGCTCCTGTCCCGACAAAGTCTTGCTCTCTTA
The DNA here is from genome assembly GCA_037974465.1 of Brachypetersius altus. Taxonomy (NCBI): domain Eukaryota; kingdom Metazoa; phylum Chordata; class Actinopteri; order Characiformes; family Alestidae; genus Brachypetersius; species Brachypetersius altus. Next base: position 16,575,869 of record JBBPDB010000032.1, on the reverse strand, counting down.
TCCCTCCAACAGGAACACTCATGATTGTAAATTTGCAGGAAACCCAACAAATGGGATGTATGTATCAATTCGTCACACAAAATTAACCACTACTGACTAAGACAAGTCTGACAAGGTGCATGTACTTGACATCTCATTAAGCTCAAATTGCTGTCAATTGATTGTCTTTAGTGTTCTATCATAGGCCAGCTGTCAGGTATTACAGGTTCCCGTCTGAATGTTTGTCTTATGAGTAGAGATCAGTTTAGGAGTCGAGGTTTTTTAGTGGGAACGTGACCCTTACGTCATCACAGGGGGCGGAAAAAAGCCCAAAAATTCTGCCCATTCCACCATTCTTTCTCAGCCATGCACGCAAGTCCTCCCCCACGGGTTGCATACCTACCTCGCATGCCTTTCTTTAACAGAACAAGTAATAATTTGAATGTGTATAAACATCTACCTCCCTCAAACTGAACATTTTCTGAATTCAACAAATACCAAAACCGAAGAGAGACATAAAAGTTTCAAAATGACGCACGCCTAATTCATACGGACATATTTCATGCTTTAGGACGAGAAGTCATTTTTATCTCTACTGAAAAAGGACATGTAGTCAAAGCAGTTTCTTAAAACCCCAGCTCAGCATTTCTGTGGGTCAGTGATGGACTGGGGATAAACTACAGAGGTGGGGAGACGGAGTCTGGCCAGCCCTCAGTGTGGACAGCGACCTGTGGGCCCGCACCCAAAGTCACAGCGGCAGCTCAGCAGTACAGCAGGCTCAGTGGAAAGCTGGCCTAATGAGCCTCCGGCTGGAAAACTTTCCCAAAGCTCTTCATTAGAAAGAGGACATGGGAATTTGTTCAGATAGGCCTGCGGCTCCATGCCAGCTGCCACTCAATCTCCCAGCTGCAGATCCGCTTTAGAACAAGCGCCGTCTAAGCCATAACATGACTAAACCACTTAATTCAATAGTATGCGGGGGGGGGGTTTCGGGGCCTCGTTCTCTTAAGTGGTTGCAAACTTTAGCTTGTCATCTCCAAAATCCTAATTTGGGCTTTAAGCTCAAAGTATAAGAAGCCTTTGAAACTTGGGAAATGCTACTATATAACCCCACAAGCTGCTAAGGTTTGCTTAACAATGTGAAACGCGAGGAACGACGCTTCAATTCACTTTAAAAGAAAGACCCTCACCTGTAAAGTGCTCCAGATAGTATCTGTACAGTTTGCATTGAATAGGCGTCATCCGCACTGCTAACACATACTCGTGCTTAGGGGGAAGGAACTTTGTCAGGGCAGTGTAGTCTCTCCTCTGCAAGACAATACAACAAAAATGAACAACAAAAGACAAGAAAACAAAGGTGGAAAAAAACAAAGCACTGCACAACAGCTAAAGTATTAGAACTGAAGCAAATATGGAATTTGGCCTCAACAATACAACCTCAAGGCAAACTAACATTACTGACAAACGCCATGTTTAGTAAGGTTCGCAGATCAGAGGCACAAATAAGCTATTAGGGCTAGGACAAGCACTTCATTCGGCATTGAAAATACTAATTTGTTTACTTTATTTCATATGCTTCTTTGACATTTGCAATTAAAACGTGGGATTACTTGATTAACGCTTAAGAAAACCACTCATGCAATCAATATAGAAATCTTATAGGAGTCTTACTTGGACACATCCTGCCAGCATCTCATAGAGGATGTGTGCGCGCTTCTTCATGATGCGCACGTCAACCGGGGTGGAGTCAGCGCACTGGCCGTTCTGAATGGGATTGATGAAGCGATTCCTGAACTCCTTCACCGAGCCCAACAAGTTCTCCTTGATGAAGTTTACCATGCAGTGGTCTGAACAAGGAAAAGAGGATTTTAGGGAGACTCGAAATTCCCCACCGGTCCTTTTATTCATAATGAGGTCACTGTACACTTTAGGGAATCACTTAATCTGCAGGTGTGATTCAAACTTACTTTGAAAATTAGAACAATAATGACATGCGATAAGTGTTTTTACTCAAACTTACATGTACAGAGTATTTAAAAGGGTAATAAAATAAGGGCTCCCCCATTTGGCAGGCTTTTATTCAATCTTCTCAATCTCAACCAAATATGTGTAGACATTTAGAACTAAATAATGTTTCAGAGACGAGTACAAACATTTGAAGTAAGATTTTGCCACTTACACTCTATCAGATTGTTCTGAAGGGGTGTTCCCGTAAGCACCACTCTCCGCCGAGTTTTAATGGAGTTCATTGCTCGAGACACAGCTGAGGCTTCATTTTTCAACACGTGCCCTTCATCGCAAATAACAAAGTCTGGACCTGTATCAGGTATTTGTAAAGAGGCGTGGAAAACAAAGAAAAAACTTCAGGGACAAGGTCTGCATACATACAGATGAAACCCATTGTGGAACAGCAGAAACTGTATCTATACAGATAAAAGTGGCGATTCAATTTGTTGCAAAGGACGACGGCTCAAGCAATTTGATCAGAACTCATATTTCACCTGGATCAACGAGTGTTTTCTGGAATGTTTCTTTCAGCTTTTTGCTCTTAATGTTGCGCCCCTGCGTGAGGTTGCGGTACATTTCGTAGCCGATGATCATGACGCCACCGTCTTCCTGCCATCGCTGTAATGCATACGCTCGCTCCTGAGGCCTCTTCACTGTGGCCAGCTCTGTCACCTGACACACAAAAATGCTTTGTGAGCACCAAGAAGCAGCTCCTATGCCCTGTATCCCATTTACATTACCGGCATTTACCAGACACTTTAATCCAAAGCGACTTCCATTCCCTAACTACAGGGGGCAGTCTTTCCCTGGAGCAACTTAGGATTAAGTGTCTTGCTCAGGAACCCAGTGGTGGTTTACTGAAGGTAGGATTCGAACCCATGACCTCTTGGTCCGGAGGCAAGTATCCTACCCACTAAGCTCCCTCTACCCATATTAAGCTATTAGGGCAGTGTCAAACTGTGGTGGTGGCCTAATGGTAGGATACTTTCCTTTGGACCAAGAGGTCATGGGTTCGAATCCTACCTTCAGAACCACCACTGGGTTCCTGAGCAAGACCCTTAACCCTTAAAAGTTGCTCCAGGGAGAGACTGCCCCCTGTAGTTAGGAATGGAAGTCGATTTGGATAAAACCATCTGATAAATGTAGACTAATGAATGAAGACCATGGTTCAAATATTTTTTTTGCTAAAGCCAACCCCAACTATCAGTTTAGAAAGTCATTTAGCAAAACATTAGATAATGAAAAGTTGGGTGGCATATTTAAATCATGTGTATTTAGAAAGTCCCCCCCTTACGCAGGAAAAGAAGAATAATGGGAAGGTCTACGCAGGATACAATACCAAATCTCTACCTCTAAACTCTCCTCATCCTTCAAGCCATGCTGCCACTTCTCAAACTCATTGAGCCAGTTGAGGACAGTGTTGAGAGGGCACACGATCAGAGCTGTGGCGAATTCTAGCTTCTCACACAGGAGCAGGGTGTGGAGTAACGTCACCACCTGCAGGACAAAAACAAGAACAGCAACATGATTATCTGCTGGAGTAGACTGGAATACACAACCAGCACCGCTGTTTAAGTAAATAGTGCTCATTAGCCAATTACAAAGCCAACTACTCTGGATGACTTTATTTGGAAAGTCTAAAAGAACTAGGCTTTTTTTTAAGTAACTGAAAGTTAAAGGCCCAAAACCACCCTAAAGAATTTATTTAAAAACGTAAAAAAATGATGAATGTGTAAACAAACAAACAAAAAATCTATGAATGTATTTAGCTGTAAAGGAATATACTCCACTGTTAAATACTAGTAATAACATAAGGTGGGAGCAGAAACAGCCATTAGCGTAGCAGTAGTATTTGGATAACAAGCCTGTAAAAGTAAAAGGTTTCTACATTAAATATTAGCACATGCACACATTCATGATGGCCTAAAAAAATCATGAAATCACTGCAATGCTCTACTTCATGTTTGGACACCTGTTATCACAATAGTCCTGTTTGCACATTTTGTTCAATGGTTTGGTATATAATAATATGTTTAATAACTTAAACATTTTTAGGTCCAACTTCGTCATCTTTTGGCAGTGGTACCATAAATGTATAAAAATATTTTTTAATGGTGGCCCAATAAACTTTTAAATATTTGAGCAGTTGATGACACTTTAAATCATGACACATTCCTTATTTACACACAAAACACTACCCAACCATAAGACATGCGAGATCCAGAACGCTGGAGTTTACCTGAAGGGTTTTTCCGAGACCCATACAATGTGCAAGGATACAGCCAGAGCCCGAAGACTTCTTAACCTTTTTCACAGACTCACAGCAACAGTCCCACATGAACTGTACACCTGCAGAACAGAACAAAACCAGCACAGTTACAAACGTAAACACACATTTTGCTCAGCAAGACAGGATCTGTTGATTAGTTGCCTTGTACGCCTAGTTAGTGGCAGTGCTAATATTTTGCGTAACTCTTTTAATTGACATCATCTTACAACAGAGACGGATACTCCAGTCTGACTCTAGGACACGAGACACACTTAAGTCGCACAAACAAAGACTTGTGACTTGACTTTAGACTTCCCTCAGCGACTCGAGACTTGACTCGGACTCTGGGCTGTGACTCGTGACTCAAACTCGTAGGCCATGTTCATTTCATGGAATTATTTATTTATATCTCGCACTCTTTCCAACGACCAGACAACCAACAACCCGTTCACCTCGCCCCGGTGTCCAATTAAATTTTTCATATTTAACATTTAGGCCGTAGGTCACGTGGTACCGGTCCGCACAGAAAAAAATACTCGCAGCTTTATTAACAGCATTTTCATATATTTATTTTTATTATTGTATTTTAAAGATACACCATTATAATATTTTTAAAAATATCCCCATTTTAATGCATATCATTTATTTGTATATATACGTACATCTATCTGCCACTCCTTAAAGGCCGGGCCGTGAAAATAGTTTCTGATATTAAACCGGTCCGTGACCAAATAAAGGGGTTGGGGACCACTGATTTAAGGCAAATCCTCCATGTTGGTGAGGGCAAATCACAGCACGCAGCCCCGCCCCCTGCTAAGTAACAGCCAATTGGAATTGCGGGGTGTGGCTAATTAGCATATCGTCTAAACATTTAGAGCTCAACATTTACAGCTCAAACATTCAGAGTCGCCGTTTGTAAACATTGCAGCTCAAAGACTTGAGACTCGACTTGGAGAAAATGATGTGAACATCTCTGTCTTACACAAGGATTACAAATCAAAAAGCATGGATTAAAGAAAACAAATCATCCGAGGGAAGAGATGACGGGGGCGTTAACGGGGGGTGGGGGTTGAGCAGTGTATTTTAGGTGAACGTACTTAACGTTCAGTACATTCACTTAAAAGATCGCGAACGACACAACACTACTTCACACTGCCATTCCTCTGTTAACAGCAAGAAAACAAGACTCCTGTTGTTGTAACTGCTGTTATTTATTTATTTTTAAAGCAGCATAAGCTCTCGCAGCACTCACGACACCGGAGTCACTGTTCTGAATATCGAACTTCAGAGTTTTGGCTTCTTTATCTATTTAAGAGATGGGTTTTCTCCGCTGTTCTCAGACCTGTTTTAGCTACTTTTAGCAAATGAGACCCTTCATGGCACACTACTGACTTCCAATCTTAGAACTTCTTTTCTATTCCGATCTTTTTTAAAAATGTAAAATTTACTACTATTAGCCTATTATTGTGCTCTATTATTATTATTATTGTTATTATTACTATTATTGGACGCACCAGGCAACAAGAAGCCCTTTTGCAGATCTCGTCTTTGTTTTGGGACATTAAAAGCCTTTGAGATTGATGTGGCACTAAATGCTGGGGAATTATTTTCTCTTACTATGAAGTTTGGCATCTTAAACAAGCATAGAGAAACCGCTGGCAGCCAGTAGGCTACTCCACAGCAGTCACCGTTTAAGAGAACTGCCGAAACCATACTGTTGATTTTTTATTTTTAGGAAAAATAATTAAATCGTAATTAAACCAAAGAAAAAGAGCCTTTCCAGAACTTTGTCTGCCGAAGCTTGTTCAGCTCCACCACTCATTCCCAATTTTTATCCTTCGGCTCAGCATCAATCTCATTATTAATCGTTAGTGTCCTCAGTTGACGGAAATCTCGCCACGTGTCCCAATACTTTTGTCCCATGACATTCAGAGTTGCATATCGCGGCGTGGAAAGCACTCAGACACTTCAAACTCCACAGTTTGGTAGATGTCCAGGAGACCTTTCCAACGATCCCTCACTTGTATTTTTAGCCCCAGTAGATCAGGGGTTATTCCCCGAAAATCCGGATGTAAACTTTTGTCCCGCAGCCCATAGAATTTACATCCAAAGATGGGTTTAGCTTTCCATTTTCTTTAAGGGGAATGCATTAAAGTGAGTTTAAAATAAAATTAAAGAGTTCTGTGAGCAGATTTTGGGGCATATTTGGGGTTTACACTATAAAAATAGGCATTTTTGGGCATGACTTACCAAAACACAACATGGTTTTTCACTGCACACGGGTGCTCTTGGAACGTGACCCCCATGAAAAGTAGGGGATTACTTTACTCTTATCCAGTCATTCAGACTTTACAATTTCACCTGTTTCAATGCTGTTCTGCTATTACGCTTGTCCATTATTACTGCTTCCAACACAATGACTCGTGCATATGAACTCTAGATAATGTGACTTGCCAAAAAACACACTACAGTCTGCCAATACCTCCTAAAGACAGCAAGTTCCACAGACTGCATAAGCACATGAGAAATTCTTTCAAGTAACTATCAAGTACAAATAATTGTTTAACATAACAGAGAAGAGAGGACAGGTGGTCAAAGGATTATAATCACAAGGCTGTTTGATGCCCATGGACAAAAAGTAAGTGCCCCAATCAGAACTGGAAAGGAAAGCTGGCAGTGTCTGTCCTTCACAGCTGCTGAGTAACACACTGGCCCAATGAATCTTTCAGACCGAATGCGGCATGCGCCGAGCTTTGCTCTGAAAACCCTTATTTTCAATGGCTTACGCGGCGCCATTGTTGAGGCCTTTGACCGTTGCACGCTGTGACGAAGCATCGAAGCGGGTTAGTGTTCGGTCTGCCCCGTCTAAACACACACTCAGAAATCTACAAAGCCCACATCATAGTCTTTCCTGGTGCTAACAGAGCTAGCGCTAGTGCTAACTCAGTTAGCCAGGACAGGAGAGTTTAGAAAACCACGCATATTTTTTGTGGTGAGCTCCACGGCAAGCGCGACACATTCTCGCTGTTTAAGGGGAAACGTAAACCTCACGGTGGGCGCAGCACTTGCCGCATTCAGTCTGAAAGCAGCTTTATACTGAAGTCAGACACTTGACACCTGTGTGAACAGTAGTTGAAACTAAGAAGCTCAATTCACATACATGTCCAGCCAACAGGACAGAACAGATTAAACCACAAGCCTTTAACTCACCATCCACTTGATGAGGCTTCAGCTTGGTTACCAGGTTCCTATGGACTTGGACAAGTGGCTCCTTGGTTTCCTCATCCTCATCAAGCAACAATTTGGTAGTAATGGGACAAGTGACCTGTGATGACTCCTCCACCACAATTGTCTACGAAGAAAAGAGTCAGAATCATTTAAACAATCTAAACAAAAATAGCACAGTTGCAAAAACTCGGGATACTAGTTGTATGTACTTCTCGCAGTTTTTCTCTTAGCTGTTCTCTCTCAGCGATGCGCTTCCTCCTCTCCTCTTCCTCTTTCAAGGCGTTCTGGGTTTCTGAGCGAAGCTTGTCAACCTTGAGGATTTTGCGGATCTTCTTGCGGCCCTTGGGAGTTCCCTTTTCGTCGTCGTCATCGTCGTCGCCTTCTTCCTCCCCTTCGCCTCCGCTCTGCAGAGAAAGGAGCACAACACTAGACACACTGAAGCACGCACCCTGCACCAAATACATGCAAGCTGCTATACTGGTAGTCACAACAGTACCTTGTCACTAGAGGAAGAGTCTTGAACCTTAATGCGTCTTCGCTTTTTCTTCTTTTCTTTCTGGTAACTCCTTTCCTTGTCAGCTTTTTTGGAAGACCTAAAAGTTGAGCCAAGACATTTTAATGCTTCATTAGTCAGGAATTCTAAATTACACGACTCAGGACAGGCATTTCATCAGTTGGGCTGGTGTGGAACTTAATGCATTGCAGTTTTAAAGCCAACTTCACCTTGTTCTCCGCTTGTTCTCGCCTTCATCGTCGTCATCATCATCACCTTCACTCACTGCTGCACTCAGTGCTGACTCACTATCGGACCCTGAGCCAGACTGCTTGAAGTCTGAATCAGAATCACTGCCTACTGTAAAACACAAAGTAAAAGACAGACAAACTAGTCACCAGCAGCACCAACCTACGATCCAAATAGCAGATCCGATTTTATCTCAAGCACAAACACCTTTTGGTAATATTTTTAAGAAGCCAGGCTGTCTAGTAATGGCAGTCTAGACGCTTCCTCCACTGATGCCAGCAACAGGTCTGCTTTTTGCTGGCAGAGGTACAGCATATCTACAAGACACTGCCAATTTCAGCGATGTCACAGTGCTCTTAGTCTTGTTCTCATCTCCAATAGCAATTGCAAGGCAGTCACCATCCATTATGTTACTATGTAAGAAGGGGTGAGTGATCTACAGTAATCAGGTTACGTTCCAAGAGCACCCGCGTATGGTAACAAAACGTATTCTGTTTTAGTAAAAAAAAAATGCATACAATTATCCATTTTTATAGTGTAAACCCTAAATATGCCCCCAAATCTGCTCCCACTTTAATGTCATTTTAATCTCTGTTTAATACATCACCCTTAAAGAAAATGTAAAGGTAAACCCATATTCGAATTATACCAACTATCATACAGTATAGAACGAGCTTCATCACAAACACTGTACCTGCAGGACAAACTAAACACAGATCTGAGATCAGCATGAAAAACACTACAGAACACACACAAACTTATACAGGAGGATTCTGACCTGTTGACCTAGATTGTCAATCTAGAATATTTTTTTAGTGTTTCTAGCTAAAAATCTATAAAACGGCACTTGAACACAGTCAGACTAGAATCAAATTGTAAAATCTGAACCTGTAAAAGCTACCCGTCACAGGTACCGGTTACTATTCTTTATTAATGCATGCGTATAGTGATGTTGAAAGCCTTTGGCACTGTGAACACTGACCTTTCTTTCTTCCTGTCCTTTTCCCCTCTTTCTTACTCTTGGTAGGTTTTTCATCATCAGATTCCCCCTCACTGAGCGTCAGTTTCTTCCGAAGTAAACGGTGCCTCCGTCCACTTTTCTTAACGTCCATTTCTGAAGCAGAGTCTGAGGTCTCCTCCTCTTCCTCTGCAAAGAAATAAATATTATGTAAACACCCTGTCAAATGTTTAATAGTAGGGATGCACCGAAACCAAAAATGAAGAAACACTTGGCTGAAATAAATTATTATTAAAGTATTACAAGAATTAATCGGTTACAAAATTATCAAAAATATTTAGCATTTCTACTTATGCACAATATAAAATTTGAAATAAAATATTTTACTTGGCCCCACTCATGGATAGCCTAAAAGCAAGAAAGCTGAAATTTAAATCTCTTCCCTCATAAAACCAGTGAATTCAGGTGTATTTTAATGTTCTGAGCGAAGTGCCTGAACACAGTGCGGTCAGAACTTTAAAACTGCTGAAAGATAAACACCATTCTCTGCAGGCCTTTAACAGAACAGTGTATTAAACAGAGACTGCAGCCCATTTATTAACTGGAATCACTGGAAAACTTTCCTGCCTTTTCAGAAACACAGACGGAGTGGGTGTGCTGGAAGGGGCTCCCTCTTCTGGGCTCCATATGATAAATGAATCCTGACAGTGAGAAAGTCTACGTGGATGAACCGCCCCCTAGAAATTTTAGCATCGCTCTCTTTACAAACGGCTTTCAGTCTTTCTTAGAGAAATGGAAATGATCCACACAGCAGACATGCTGCTCTAATCCAGTCCGGAGCTGGATTTTGTCATTTTCTGCTTATTTTTTTTCGGTGACTGAATATTCGGTGCATCCCCACTAAAAAGCATTTGAACAAAAACATACTAAAAACCTCAAGATAGACCTTTAATAAATTCTGCTACTGCTGACTGTTAGACACAGCTTGCATAGTCTCCATACAAAAGCAATCTTTAATTTGCAAGAAAAACATTAGATAAGCAGGTGTATAAACACTTCAACAGTGTATATCAAGAGTCATGAGATTAAATTATGGCAAACAAAACCAGCCACTTTAATTGTGAGGGGCATAAAAGTAACAAACAAGACAAAGAAAAATACAGATAATGTTTAGGCATATCAACACACAGCAGTTAACAGCTTTACAATCGAGGTTTCTGACCTTTCTCTTCATCATCATCATCTTCTTCACCATCCTTTACTTTTGCTGGAGACTTATCTTTCTGGCTATCTTCATCTTCCGAGGAGCTGGCGTCCCCAGAGGAGTAGTTGGCTTTGATCTGAGCTAGCAGCATCTTCTTTGCAATTCTTCAGGAGAAAGAAAAAAAAAAACGCAACTTCTCAGATCCGGTTTCTGTGCATTGAACATCTATGTGTTTATTTGACCAAAGCAATTCCTACATTAATACAGTACCAGTGTCAATATTAGCCCAACAATAAGCTACTGAACATAACATGCACTAGTCAATAGTGTAACATATGCACTGTACATTACTTTTATTACAAGTGACTTACAATCTGAGGAAACACTCAAGCTTCAGGATATTGCAAAAGAAGTTAAACGGCTATTGTGCATTAAAAAGAGTACTGTGAGCTACTCAGATATGAATATTTTTTAGATTTCAAATGAACCAGTCCCATTTTCTGAACGGTCTTTCTAACAGGATCTTGTCAGAGAGCACTTAAGACAACTACATAATTATATTGTGATGCCACCCCATGGATCATGAATTCACCTTGTAATCTGACAGGGCCCTGAAGGAGTACAAACATCAGCTTTGCTAATATTACAAATAATAAAAGTACCCACGTACTTCACTCTGGACAAGAGCGTCTTCCAAATGCCTCAAATGCAAATACAGTAACCCCTCGGTTTTACGCGGATCAGCATTCGTTGATTCAGTAAAACGCAGATTTTTTTCTGAGAACCGAACTGTAATACCTCCACCAGCCAAGCGGTGGCAGTAATACACTGAAAAGTTGTGAACGGCCATAAAAAAAAGCAGAAGCTGCTGCAGCATGACTGCTCTGTGTGTTGTCTTCATATTTTAGTGAAGGTGATCATGTGTTTAAACCCCCCCTCCCCCACTTTTCAACAGTTATCTCAGTTTATGTAGTATTAATAAGCTGTGGGTAGAGAGAGTTATTTCCTTTCTTTTGTGTACGAGTCTTTGCACACTGCTAATGCTAACCGCGAATGCTAACCGTTTTTAAAGCAATCAAGTTTTCTGATTCTGATCATTTATTTACTTTTATATTTTCTTTAAGGGCAATGCATTGAAATCAGTTCAAAATTAAAGTGTCCTGGGAGCATATGTGGGGGCATATTTAGGGTTTACACTAGGCATTTTTTTTTTTTTACCAAAACACAACATGGTTTTTCACTATACGCGGGAACGCAACACCCACGAAAAGCAAGGAAATACTGTATTTCAAAATTATGTGTCTACGGATGGCAAGACATTCAGTCATCACTGGAATCATTACATTTTAAATTCTACACATCATGACACTCTTGTGAAAGGCCATGAAGCCTAGAACAACCAGGGCTTTGTATAATAGAAAATCTAAGCATGCTACATGTTGAAAAAATGATTTCACGGTTTAAGCAAGGTGTTAAACGAGTGCCCAATGTTTCACTGGTCAAACAAAAGACTTCAGAAAAAACCCAAAATAATTTCAATAAAGTCATCTGTTTCCAAGCTTTAGGCTACATGCTCCAAAGAGATACCAGGTTTTCGTCTGATGAATCACTATAAATGTTCTAATGTCCAATAAATGATGTATCTACACAGACTATGAAGGTCTAGTTACAGTCTCACATCGGGAGTAAAAACTTTTCACATTTTTGTCCTTCACTTCCACAAAGGCTTGCTCGCATTTTATTTCAACTTGTTGCTCCCAGAGTCATCTGAGTAATAGAACCGCAGCAGGGATGTAGACAACTGGAATGAATATCAGTCACAGCTATCCCACCAGGCCTATAAAGGCCAACTTTTCCCTCTTTGAAGTTTGGTATACTGCAAAATAAATGGCTTCTACCTTCCTGATGTTGCTCTCAAACACATCCCTAAAAGAAATCCCTTTTGTTTGGTAGGACATCAGTCTTACTGACTGTGCCAGAGAAAATGCAGTAAAGAATTTTTGTTCTCATTTGCTTCATTAGCCAACGTAATGTTGAGAGCATCAGATTAAAGCTAAACATCCTGTTGCAACATTTGCTATTGAAAGTGCTTCTGCCTGACTTGAAGAACTACTTTTCCTTTGATTTAGTGGATATCAACATCTCACCGATGACTCACTTGGCCTGGGTGTGCTCCATCTCTGACATCTCAGATCATTGAAAGAAATCACTTGTTACAAATTGGGGATTATTTTTAAAGCGAGGCGTTGGAGGCGCTGCTTTAATATTAAGAGAATTTTAAAAAGCAGTTTTATACACATTTCTCTTAAATCAATTGCTCTATGTTCAGGCTATCCTCCGGAAATAAATGGGGACAAAGGTATCTCTCGGCCGCATGGACCCCCATCAGCTCTTCCCACTAATTTACTGATCCTTAAAGACTTACCATTGGAACAATTCTATAAAATAACTGCTTCTACCCTCATTTTCATTAGTCTTAGAACAAACTATGAGGATGAATAACGCACCCGCATAAGGTAAAGATAGGTCATTCTTTTAATCACTTCAGAGAAAACCTGTAGGTTTAAAGCCTAAACATTGAAATCTGTTCTTGGATTTCATCTGAATAAAAAGTTCAGATGTTGACACACAGTCTTGCTAAGTGAGTAATCAGTCAAGCATTAATTAAGCAAACATGCAAAAACGGCATGGCTAATGAACACCATACCTATTCTCTGGGTCATCGTCATCATCGATCATCTGGCAGGGTTCATCCTTGGCCTCAGCTTCATCTCCTGCTCAAGCAAAAATTATATCAAGATTTCAAATTTCAATGAGGCAGATGCATCAAACTATTCAAAAGGCACCAAATGAAACGCCTGAATTCTTGAGAGTTTCCAATAAAGGCAAAACTGGTATCTGAGAAAGCATCAGTCTTAATTAAAATAATTATATTCTTCAACCTAAGAACAATCTGATTTAACACAGCTTGTTAAGTAGACATTAATTTAAAACAAATCTCATACAGACAAATGAACTCGCAAGGAGTAAAACTCACATACAGTAATTCCCCACTTTTCACGGGGGTTACATTCCAGGAGTGTAAACTAGAGCCCGACCAATAAAGGGTTTTGAAGGCCGATACCGATTCAAATATTTGTTGGTTTTAAATTCCAATATTCCGATATATATATATATATATATATATATATATATATACCGAAACCCAAAATGGGGAAAAAACATTTAAAACATATTTAGTGTAAACCCTAAATATGCCCCCAAATCTGCTAAATGCACTCCGGCTGACGGTTTTCGGGGAATAACCCCTGATCTACTGGGGCTAAAAATACAAATGAGTTTTATCTGCAGTTTCCATGATATTGTGGGGATTTCCATGTAAAACTGAGTTTGGTTCTCAAAAAAACATGTGACTGAATCCACGACTCCTGGATTCAGTCACACGTTTTCTCCTGCTTCACCTAAAACTGGGGAATTACTGTATAAGATTTTTCTCATTTAATTTCTCCAAACAGAAGAAGCTGCATAACATTTACATTAATCAGTCTGACTAAAGTACAAGCAACAATTTCAGTCAACTGACCTGATGACTGATGGAAAGCATCAATGCCAGCCACAACCGACTCAAGAATAGGTTTCATCTTCTGCTGATCACCACTCTCCTCTCCAGAGGCAGCCGCCTGCTCTTCTTCCTCTTCCTCATCGGAGGATGAATCCTTTGCGGCGTTCCCTTTACTTCTCGGTGACTTCCGTTTCCGCTCAAACGAACGCTTAGGAGCTTTCTTTCCCTCCCTCTTGGTGTCATCCTCCTGCTTCTTGCTTCCCTTGCCCAATTTCTTACTGGAGTCGAGCTTGCTTAGGCGCTTCATCTCCTTCTCAAGGTCTGAATCATGATCTGAGGAGTCTGACTTCTTAGTCTTCTTTTTTTTGGCGACACTTTTCTTAGCTTTTGAGGACTTTGAATCTTGATCTGAACCAGACGAGTTCATTTTGAGCTTGCGTTTTGCTGCTGCCGTCCTCGCAGAAGTTCGGAGAGATGGCTTTTTGTTTTCTTCTCCGTCGCCTGAAATCTTTCCATTGTGCTCCGCCTCATGTTCGTCTGAGCTGGCCCCCATGCCTTCCGTCTGGCGAAGGACCTCTGGGACTTCATCAGAGTCTGAGTCAACGGGACTGGAAGCTGGAAGCCCTGGCTTGTTATCCTCATCATTTGCCTTGGAAGCATCAGACTTACTCCTGCTCCTTCTCTCAGAAGACTTGCGCAGTGGAGTGGTCTTCATCCTGGGGGACCTTCTGCTGTCTGGGCCATCCTCTGGTGAAACAGCACCGTCTCTCTCCTTAGACTTTGCTGTGTCTTCATCTCGCTTTATGGTAATTTTGAGAGGAACAGGGGTAAGCTTCACCACTAGTTTCTTACCCATACTCCCCGAACCTTTACCAGGTTCTTCTGACTCTCCATTCGACAATGACCCATTGTCTGCCTTATTGTCATCCGCATAAACAGCGTTACTCTCATCTTCTTGTTTCACACACTCTGCAAGACTCTCAACCATCTCGAAGAGTTCTTCAGGGACAGAGGGTGGTATAGAAACAATGTCTTTGTCAAGAGACGTTTCACCAGTGGATGCAGAGCCATCTTCACAGTCAGGTTCCACTTCGAATTTGACTTTGTTCTCTTTGGTTTCACTTTCATTTGATGGGTCGTCTGCATTCTCCGCTGTGTGAACAGGACTTTCCTTCATATCTACATCAGCGGAAACCAGGCTTTCACTGTCCACAATGTCCTCTGTAACCGTTGGTTTATGGTCTGCAATGCTATCTAAACCCTCTTCATTTTCACAAGCCTGGTCAACATGTTGCGCGTTAGAAGCAGCATTATCAAGATTCTGAGTGCCTGCCAATCCATGCTCCTCTCCGTTCTGGAATTCCAGGTTTTGGAATTCCAAATCCAAGGACTCCTCCAAAGCTGTGTGGACCTTTTTCAGGTCAGCCAAAACAGACCTGAATGCTTTCAAGTGTCTGTACTTGACAACACTGTCTCCCTGCTGGGCTGATGCCTGTTGAATGAACTGCACGAATGTGGTGTTCAAGCCATTTGTGGTCTCAACCAGTTTCTTTGTCTTTTTGACTAGTTCCTTGGGAACTGCCAACATTTTGTAGGAAAAAGAAAGAGTACCCGCTCCTTCGGAATTAAGATCCTTTCCATTAAGAGCTGCATTTTGAGCTTTCCCGTGTTTGTGCTTTGAATGATCACGCTTTGCTTTTTCACTGTCTGCCTTGGGCTTTTTCTTATATTCCAGGTTTTGGAGCACCTTGTCACACGCTGCAACAATATCCTGAAGAGGCTCTGGATGGCACACGTAGCAGTGCCACTTGTTGTCTTCATTCATGATTCCAGATAACTCCTTTCTCCCAAGATTACGTTGAATGCATTTTTTGCAAAACGCATTGCTGCAGTAGTCACAACAAATGAGGTTGCCTCCCTCTGCACACCATCTGACAAATTTACAAAGATAAGGCATTACAAACATTTCCAAGACTGTGTTTACATTATAATGGTTAAGACAAAGGTCAGTTGTGGTTTGAACGCATATGGGTATTGTGATAATACCAGGTGGAAAATTGTGAATTTGATACGGGAGGAAAATTAAATCCTGGAAAACATAACCTGAACTAGATGTTCACATTATGCCATGGTAGATATATTCATTTACGCCATTTGCCTGATGCTCTTATCCAGAGCAACGTAAATCAGTGCTCAAGTCCACAACTGTTTCTTAAACCTGTAAACAGCTTAAATCCACATCAACTATTTAACCGAAATACTGCACATTCAGTGCACCTGAACAAAATCTGTCAAATAAGACCTAACTAACACCTGCCAAATAATACCAGAACAACATAAACCATAGAGTCAATATATGAGAAATGAAGGTTTGTGTAAGCTAGAGCCCGACTGATTTATCGGCAGGCCGATATTATCGGCAGATATTACGCATTTTCCAAACTATCGGTATCGGCATTTATAATGGCCGATAAATGATTATTTCAAAAATAAAATAAAAACGGACTAAACACCCTTCAACCATGTCATTAGTGTTGGCGTTGTATAGATTGTCCACCAGAGGGCACTCTACACCATCCATGTTGGCAACACTCGTGTATACTACGCCACACATCCTGCAACCTGCTGATCCAGCC
>JBBPDB010000032.1:16544589-16555291 GCA_037974465.1 Brachypetersius altus | reverse complement strand
ATATTTCAAAAATAAAATAAAAACGGACGAAACACCCTTCAACCATGTCATGAGTGTTGGCGTTGTATAGTTTGTCCCCCAGAGGGCACTCTACACCGTCCCTGTTGGCAACACTCGTGTATACTACGCCACACATCCTGCAACCTGCTGATCCAGCCAGAGAGAACCAGTTATCCGGGAGTGAGATCATCGATGAAGTGTGTTCAATAACTAATGTTAGGGAAATCTGTTAGTTTTGTTGTGCGTTTCTGAAATAAAAGATAAATAAATAAATTTATAAGTGCTTTTTAACGCGCGATAAAAAAAATATCGCTGGGGGGGGGGGCGGGGGGGGTAACGCCATTAATGCCAAGATTCCAATGAGAATAACGGCGTAAAAAATTTAGCTATGCCCACCTCTAATATTAATATATATACACACATATATATATATATATATATATAGAGATAGATAGATAGATAGATAGATAGATAGAGAGAGAGATAGAGAGAGGCCGATTTATCGGAATATCGGATTTTGAAAGCAAATTTTTAAGTCGCGGATCGGATCAGTTTTCGGATCAGCGAAAAAAAGACAAGACAAATTAAACAAATTAAACTAAAAGTATTTTTGCCCATTAAAAACATTCCACGCAATTATATAACAACAATATAGGGCCTAATTATTTCCTTTAATGTGGACACAATCAAAAACAACTTTAAATTGCAATTTATGGTATTATTGCTTCCTACTTTGAACATGAAGAATAAAATAAAACTGTCCACATCATCAAAAAAAGAAAGAAAGCTAAACAGACGTAAGCTTTTTTTTTTTTCCCCAAAAAGACAAAGATGTTTACACATTTCACAAAGGAATATGTCTGCAGCTATAAACACCCCAATAGCTTTTGTAATAGCTTTAGCCCAGTCAGATTGGGCAGGAAAGAGTTACTGCCGCGGATATCAGCGGTTGTTGCGCAGCCTTCGTCTTAGCTCGTCACACCAGGGCGTTTCAAATGAGCGGCCGGGTCCGACGTGCTGCCCGACGTGCTGCCAGTCTCTTACGGCTTCCTCGTGCCACACTGCCGACATATTGTGATGGTTTTAGGGGCCGTTCACATATCGCGCCTAAAAACTGTGTGGAAAATGTCAGCCGCATCGCTTTCTCCTTCTTTTCAAAAGCGCTTGCGCTCCGGAAGCGTCTGTCGTTGCTAAGCAACCATCAGCCGCACTCTCCATTTCCTCCAACAAAAAACCCTTACTGTAACTCGCCGCGCGCTACATTTGAAATAATGGACTCGCGCGCGCAAAAGACGCGTTATGTGAACGGCCCCTTCTCCACCACCCTTTTCCCATCGATATATTTAATGGAGAAGCCAAAATGCTCCCACACATGATTTAAATTATGCTGGAGGGTTCTCGAGCTCTTCCACTCCTCCACCTCCGCTGGCCATGACTATCGCTTGACAGACTGACTATGTGCATCATTCCGCGAAACTTTTATTTTTCTTTCGGATCTTATGCGTGCCGAACCGTGGAGAGGGATTGGTTCGGATCCCGGATCAACAGTGATCCGTTGCACCACTAGTCGGGCTCTAGTGTAAGCATAGTAAAGAAAGCTAAAACAGCTCATTAAGCCATAGTAGTGTGCAAAGAAAATATATAATGAGTATCAGGATCATCAGACGCTCAAAGTTTTGATATCTGTATTGGCGCATGAGAAGTCAAAGGGATAGTGTGTGTTCTCTGGCACCAAACTGACAAACATGGGTCATAATGTTGTATGTTCAGTCTTATACATCTTTCTATTTATCAAATGACTCCCGGTAAAGTTTCGGATTGAATTCAAAATTATTCTGTTAACCTTTACAGCCTTGCCCCTCGATTTCTATCCTCCTTCACGATGCCACTCCCTCTCATACCCTCAGATCCTCCTCCACCATCCACTTGACTGCCCATCTTACCACTATGGGGAGCTTTCAGACGCTCTGGAACTCACTACCACCCGACCTCAGAAACATCAATTCATTTTCACACTTTAAATCCACACTCAAATCCATCTGTTCAAGCGTGCTTTCTCTCTCGGATTCATCTACACGGTTTAAATGGTCTAAATTGTAAATGATTTTTAATCTAGTCTGTGCTCATCGGTTTTTGCACTTGTTTTATTGTACGGTGTGACAAAAAAGGTGCCTATATATAAAATGTATTATTATTATACATCCAGAAGAGGGCAGCATCAACGTGCCCTTTGAACACCACAGGAATCTATCAAGTCCATCATGCAAAGCCTACAGGACTATAAACTAAAATACGTTACTAAGACCTAAGAAGGTCACTGCATATGTTGAGATGATGTTCAAGCTCCTTCTGTAATAGACCAAGGAATTTTTTTAAAAGCTTTTAACTCCAGTATAAAGTACCCACAGCCCTGTAGAGTCTTCTTACTTGGGCTATTCCTCACCCCAAGACACCTTTCCCAACTCAAAAGATTTTGATCGTCGAGGACTGCAGGGCAGTTGCATGTGAAGAAGTCTTTTTTAAATATCACAAAAAGAAAAGAACACAGACTGTGGTCTGGAGCTTCTACAGTAGACCAATTAATAAACTACATGAATTGAGGCAGCAACACCGTATCTCCAAATGGGTCCATCCAATAAGCCTTCTTAGTCCGTCCAACTAAAGCTGTAATTGTTTTCCATTAATCTAGTAATTAAAACATCAATTCATGAGATCAATCTAAATGAGGAAAATCACTGTACCAACCTGCACTGTTCATCCATTCCATCGTCATCCTTACTAATGTCATCACTCATGTAATACTTGAAACATGACTGGAAGGGGAGGAGGGGAAATGCCATGGTTAAAACTCAATTTTAAGACCGAAGATATATGTCTGCTTGGAATAAATGTTGTTATATCTACCTTGCAGATGAGAACTTTGAGTGCAGGGTGCTGAAAGACAGAGTCTCTCTGAAAATGATTGACTTGTTTTCCACATGCAGTGCAATTAACAATCTCCTGTAGGTTATCATCTGGGTAAAAGAGGGAAAAAAAAGGTAAGCAAAACGCAAAAAAAAAATACTTACAGTAACTTTATTTTTTAGCTCATCTTTGTTTTAATCAAATGTTTGCGATTCCATTTGTAAATCAGCATTAGGCTTCAGCCTCCGCAAATTCTACTTGGGCACCCAAGACCGCGACATACAACTTTCACTCAGAATACAGGCCGAGAGAAGTCATCTACTTTTCACTAGTAATTGCACAAATCAGCATAATAGAGGGAGCTAGAAATCTAATTTTAGTGCTGAAATTACAGACAGCAAAAAAGGTTTCTAAATACTATTATGAAAATTATGAAAATACAAATCAAAAGACAAATTCTCAGTGAAATGATGCGAGAACTGAATAGTGATAAACACCCAGACTTACCAGGATACCTCCGCGGAGTCTCATCTTTAACTTTACTGCCCCTGTTGCGGAACTCTGGACCTTTGAAATCATCTTTTCCTTCATTACTGACAGGTTCTGGCTTCACTACCACAGTGTCTACATAAATGAAGCAAAGTAAAGAAAAATGAAGAAAACAGCAGGTAAGAACAACAACAATGTATAACTGTAAAACCACCGACCTTCTGGTAACCCATCCATATCAATGGTGCCATCATTCGAGTCTTGAACCGTGCAGGCCTGTTCACCATCACTTGCCGATTCAGACTCATTTACTGCCACATGCTTGGTCACAACAGCAGGTTTCCTAAACAAATGAATGGTTACATGAATGAATGTAAGACACTACATCTCAGATTTCATGCGTACCTTACACTTGGTCTGAAATTAGATAAGAGGTCTAAACAGTCATTTGGTTATTTTAGAATTAACCATTTCATGCTCATATATAATACTGTTATACAAGTGTTATAATAGCTTGTTAAATAAATAAACAAATTCATACTGACTATTGAAATGCCATATATATATATACACACACATACATACACACGCATACATCATTCACACATATTATGGCTCATCATGTCTCAAGTTGATATACACTGTTGTCTACATCATATCCCCCAGAACATGCACATACACATATATATATATATATACACACACAAAAAAACACATTAAAACTTTAATAGCAACTTTTCTCATGATCTTGATATAATGTAGTGCATTAGAGACTGTGATGCTCACAGAGGCACACACAAAACTCACCTCTTTGAGCGTGGAACAGCTTTCGTAACCTCAGTGGAGCAACCGGGCTGCCACAAATAAATAAATCAATAAAAATAAATAACCAAACATGTAAAACCACAAGTATCACAGAATCACATTTCTTTGCATTTATAGGCTATTACAGGACCTTGCTTGAGTTTAAAAGTCTTGATTACAGCTACTTTAGTCGTGTTATGAGTTAAAGTATGTCACTATATAAAAGCGCAAGTGGACGTCCTCGAGTACATGTTTCTGAAACGCAGTCACATGCTTTGTCCCCCTCTAGGATAATGAACCATGTTGTCATTTGATCCAACACTACTTGAAAGATCATCTATGACAAAGCAACACAAAAGAATGCATTTCCACCGACTATAGGTGATGAGAAACAAAAATGTTATTTTGTGCACACACAAGTTCCGACTCATATACGGTCATTGCAGTCTGTGTAGCAGCCTTTTCTTTTGGGGAAAAGACTGGACATTTATAACGACAGTAAGTATCACAGTCTTGTTAGCGGGTCACATTTGAAGGCCTATTGTTTATCTTTTAATATTACATGGTCATGGTGAAAACTTATGCAGCATCATTAATACTACAGTATTAATGAGCTGATAAGAAAGCAATATGGCCCAATAATAACACTGTCCCATAAACTCTATTAGGGTTTAAGATACGCAATGTGTCTAGTCCACTTTAACAGATGACTCTACTTAAGTTAACCAAAAAAGTACCTTATCCATTATTTGATCATTGGTGTTCGCTTCACTAGAGGCCATTTCACCTGTAAAAGAAAAAACAATTCTAAATTTATCATCTACAGGGTCATGAAATAGCACCAAAATTTTACAAGGGCACAGCAATGGCATGTTAGCAATAACATTAAGGAACTGTTACCACTGGAGATTTCATTAATTTGGGCTGCAACACTTTCCTTCTCTGGCGAATAATCCAGGAACTCAAGAAGTTTAGTCACCAGTGTATTCAGCTTGCTGGATCTAAGGGTTAAAAATGTGTATATTTTTGTTCAGAAAGCATGATTTCACTAGCCTTCCAGCATGTTCGTTTACTGAACTAAAGGTTGCTTTAGCTGACTGTGCAACATCTGCAATACTACATTGTCAGGACAGAAAAAGTGGACAGTACAAAAGGTAATAGCAGCAAACACAATGGAATAGAATAACAATCCAACCAACAGAAAAAGCATAAAACAGTCTAGAAATATAAAATATCAATGCAAGAGACTATATATGCATATGTAAACTTAAAGTAAGCTGTTTGCATCACCTACAATAACAGTAAGTGATTAGAGGGACTATTATTACGCTGGTAAAATTGGGAAACAATGTCTGACCACACTTACACCAGTGTAACTATTCGTGAGAACAACACCAGCGTATTATAGAAATAAACACATTAAATGAAAGTGGAGAGGCAGTTAGGCTCTTGACTCTCAGGAGAAGATGCGCGGCTGCCGGTCGTCCTTGTTTATTGACATTTTGCGTCATCAAGCGGTAACTAATAACTGCCTATTAGCCTGTTAGCAACCTCACACACACACACACCCCAAAACAGTCTCTTTATGAAACTCTTTTGAAGAATCACAGCCTGGATGTGTAGGTGTGTGTGTGAGAAACACTGCGCTTCTTTACCCAAAGCTATCCTGCTATCAGACCATGGCGATCCTGAGGTAAAACGGTTTCAGGAGATAAGCTAAGCTAAGGCGGCTAAAAATTCTTCTCAAGCCGGGTGAAGTCGGGACCGTCACGAGAGCGCGATGAAACGAAATGACTTCTTTTAAAATAAAGAGCAGTAAAAGCTCGTCAGCGAGGTGTGGACGTGGGTTTGTAGAGGTAAAACGTTGATAAATTGTCGGAAGTGTTTGAAGCTCCGAGTGAAGAATGAAGGCCTCCGTCATGTCGCGTGCGTCTTTGTGTTCTGTGTATTTTTTCCCGCGAAAAACTGGACAGCAGACAGGGTTCAGTGCGGGATAAACGGGGCTCTGCGGTTTTTTCTGGACACAAATTAAAACACACGCAACGGGACGACCGGACAATAGCGCGACGCAGCAGCCGGTAAACCGGGCCGGCCGGCCCGGTATGTGTCTAACTCCCGGAGCCGCAGTGTCGGAGGGGCCGAGCACCTACCTGCACACACCCCGGCGGACAGCACTCGGATCGCGCCGCGTTTCTCACACATGTGCGGAACAGGCGCTACTCGGGCTTCATAAAAGCCGCAGATTTGCGCGGGCTCGACGGTCTCATGCCGCTTTTTCACCCGGAGAAGTCAGAGAAGACAAAGCAAGAGCGCCATCTTGCCGGATGGCTCGAGTCGGCGCTAAAATGGCGCATCCTGCCCAAATCCGAGCGACAGCCTCGCTGGGTGGTACTAGAGGGCTATGAATTGACATATTTTACCTCTGTAGGAGGAGAAGGAGGAAGAGGATGGGGCAAGAGGCCATGCATGCATGAAGATATAGACATATATAAACACGTGTGTGCACAAATAGTTTGCAGGTTTGTAAGTTCAAGAAAAAACGAGTGCAGCGTTAAGTTTCAGGAGTCACAAGTACTAATAGTGCTCTTCGTGTTGCTTTTATATACACTAGTGGGGCATACATACTATGAAATGTTATATTTTAGCTCTGGAGGAGGGCACGCGAGGCCATGCAAGCTCACATACGTGCAAATGGGTTTGTATATGTATGCATGGGGAAATAGTTTGCAGGTTTGATGGTGCATTTGTAAGATCGCAGCGTTAAGCATCAAGTTTTAGGAGTCAAACACCAATGGTGCTTCCGTGCAGCTTTCCGGAATGAGACGAAGATGAGTCACGAGGTCGTGCATGCAGATACACACACACACACGCATATATATTTTTGCGCATGTGAGAGTGAATAGCTTCGAGTTTTGCTTTTTCGTTGCTGTTAGCAAGATCGCAGCGTTGATCAAGAGGACAGCGTGAAGTTTCAGGAGTCAAACACTAACAGTGCTCTATGTGCAGGTCTGGTTCACATGATGCATAAGTGCTGAACATCTAGAGGCGGTTTCATCTCCACGATTCTTTTCATAATGAAGCTGCAAAGAGCTGGCGATATAAAGAGGAAGTGGGCGTAGATGGGGCCGTAACACGCCGATCTGCACGTGCATTTGTTCAACTGCACCTGGGATCCTACAGCGTGTGGAACACGCTTTTCCAAACCTGCCGGCTCGTCGTCAATGTTAGATACGGAAATAAACACCTCGGACATCCTCCTGTCGTGCACTCACCTGGGCTCCTCGCTGCTCATCTCTTCACGGTCTGCAGCACGGCAGCAGCAGGCATGTTTGCAGTAAAGTTAATGTTTAATGTTTTGTTCGAGAGGGTGGAGGGGAGAGGGGGTGGAAATGCACACTTCGCTCAGACAAAGCGAGGCGCCATCTTTCCACGCAGCAAATGCGACACCGATTGGCTCGTCGTCTCCCCCGGAACGCAAGCTGATTGGCTAAAGCGGGCTTGCGCTTCCTCTAAAAAAAAAAAACCGAGTTGAGCTCAACGCGCCGCGCAAAAAATGAATTAACACAAACACACACAAAGACAAATGTTGATTTCATAAGGGGGCTTCAAATCAACTTTAACTATCAAATTCTGAGGGAAAATATTTTAAGTCGCTTTCTGTGCCTCCATTAGGAGTTTTAGAGATTCAATGTACATTTTAAATTCATTCTTGAAAACAATACATTTCGTGATTTCAGTACTAAGAATTTGGCTAGGCAAGGAATTACACTGCAGCAGAGGTCATCATTTTTGTTTTGCAAGATCATACCAAAAGTTACATCCCCTCTAGAGATAATAGCTGGAAACGACATTTTTTTGTTGTTAAGCCAGAATGTTTGTATTATATCAAATGAGAAAAAAAAACATGGTCCGTAGTTTCAAAATGATTTTTGCCGAATGAACATGAATGGTCATCGAAATTAAAACATTCTCTGAGTAAATCTTTAGAAGGCCGTCTCGCCCATCTGTGCCCGACCTCGCGCATGTTTTACAGAACGAATGGGCAAACTTTGTCCACAGAAACACTCCAAAATCTTGTGGAAAGCCTTCTTAGAGTAGAAGCTGTTGTAGCTGCAAAAGAGGGTGGGCAACTCCATACAGAAGTTTATGTATTAGAATGTCATTAAAGTTCCTGCTGGAACTATATATATATGCTTTTTAGGCAAATTTTTCTTTCCCTTCTCTAGCTGTCTTTATTTCACACAGATGGTAAGATGTGAGGGTTAAAGATTTGGCAAAGTGTTAAAACACATGGCAAGGTGTCAAAAAGTAAACATCTTTATTGCAACACAGTTACCATAAAAAGAAACATCCCTATCCATTTACATTACATAAGGGCTTCCCTGCTGGATCACTGGAAGTTCAGACGAAAGCTCTTCTCATGCTCCTTGCTGCGGCTCTCGCACAGCTTCGACACCTCTTCCACGCGCCTTTGCAGTAGAACTGTATATTGAACATAGTCACTAGTAGCTCAAAGAATGCTCATGTCGGACTCAAAACACACACAGCTGAAATCTTAAGGACATACTCACCAGAGTTTTGCTCAACCCACTGGAGAGAATCCATGTGTGCATTGAGGATCTTGCAAATCTGCTGAAGCTGAAATGGGAGGATTAAACGAGGGTGTAAACCTTTGGTGTAGGTTTTATAAATACAGACCACACACACAATTGTATTTTTTTTTTAACCAGCATACATCAGATTATCTGCTCATGTTACAGAACTGATCATCCCCACTTGGCCTGGAAATGAGCTGTTTAAAACAGCAAATGGGACCTTACTTAACTATCAAGAGAAGAAGTTAAACTGTGACAAGAAATACTAATGCAGAATTAAATGGTAACATTAAATACAAACGCAAACTCATGTAGGATATCAAAATGATAAGGTGACCTAAAAGTGACCATTCTGTCATATGTGAACACACCACAGCACACAGTGTGAGCAGAACAAAATTCTTCCTCTGCATTTAACCCGTTCACCAAGTGAAGCAGCAGGCTGCCAGGAACCTCAGAGGTGCCTAGTGGTCTTGGGAATTAAACCCACAAATTCCTGATCACAGGGCGAACGCCCAGATCACTAGGCCACCAGCTGCCCACATTCTGGACAACGTGTAGGTTTTCTTGAGAAGTGGCAATGCTTTCTAAAATCTCAGAGATAAACTGAATTGGGTTGTTTTTTTCTACTGTTGACAAATGTGTTAACCGTGGGTCACACAACAAAAGTGATCCATAAACGTTAAACTGGAAAGAAAGCTTGGAGAAAGTTGTCATTTTGCTTTGGTATTACTTCTCAAAGCTCTTGTTTAATGAGTGTCGATTACACATGAAAGGAAAAAGACGATCCAAGTTTCAGTTGTAACATGAGATCTGGGACATGTCTGTGTTGTCCTCTATGTGTGAACTTCCACATACCGGGTCACTGGTGTCTGCCGGGCCATTGGATGTATTAAGGTGGTCAATGATCTCTTTTAGATCTTGGGACATTCTTTTCAGCTGAGCATCAACATTTTCCGCCAGCTTATACCTACAGGAATACAATTATTGAAAAAGGGGAAGGAAGATATTTAATTGTGCAAAAAAATTACACTTGCGGTAATATGGACACAAAACATTTGCTTGAGCGTCTGCAAGTGAAGCAGTAACTCACGTTCTCTCGCGCTCCTCGTCAGCATTTTGCATATAAATGGTTCCACTTTGCTCTTTCACAGATTCCTCTAATGGAACAAGAAGATCCTCCAGTTCCTTCTGCTGGGATAGGATAAAGTCCAACTCCTGCTCCAGTCTGAGGTACAGACAAAATAGTTGTAGCGGATCATCCGACCAGTTTCTTTACCAAAATACTTCTGTAATGTACATCTGAAGTCACATCAAGCATTAATTATATTGATCATACCTTCTTTGGTCCAGTTTAACTTTCTCCATGTCTTTATGAAGGGCTGTAATCTAAGCAAAATTGTTTAATTAACATCACGCATACAAGCAAAAAACACTTATAATTTTGTGAATCATTTGGTTCAATTTGTAGGATACAGGTTTTTTGAAGGGTATTAGGGCTGCAGGATATCAGGAAAACGTGCGATATGCGATAATGTAGTTAAGTGTTGCGATGGCAGTATCACATGCGATACATGAGTAAAAACTTTATAGTGTTAAAGTGTTTCTCATTTGGATTTGTGGTAATAAAGACTAGTCTATGCAGGAAAAAAATAATAAATGCAATATTTTCAATCCAACATGGTTTTTTTTTAAGAATTTACTTAAACAGAGCATTTAATGCCTCCCATAAACTTTTGAACCAGTGAACACTGTTGAAAAAAATCAGAAAATATTTTAATAATTTTAAATCTTAAATAAATGTAAACATAATTTAAATGATAGTAAGTTCTGAGCCAGAAAAAATATCAAAAGGAAGAATCTCTAACAGCAGCACAGAAGATGGAGAAACTGCCCCAGTGATGTTTCTG
>JBBPDB010000032.1:16434236-16446715 GCA_037974465.1 Brachypetersius altus | reverse complement strand
CACACACACACACACACACACACACACACACACACACACACACACACAGAGGCTTCTTTTTTTTTTTTTTTACCTAAACCCTAAATATGCCTCCAGCTCTGCTCCCAGAACACTTTAATTTCATTTAAAACTCAGTTTATTGCATTACCCTTAAAGAAAATGTAAAGGTAAACCCGTATTCGTCTTTTAATTTAAATTCGCCGCCCAGATATGCAACTCGGAAGGTCACAGGACAAAAGTATTGGGACCAAAATCAAGGTAACTCTTGAAATACTGCTACTGATACACAACCAGTATTGATGTTTCTCAGACATTGGAATTTTATGAATTCAGTGTCCACTAATATAACTTTGGAAGCCTCAGTGCAGACAAAGTTGTGCGCACCCCCCTGCGATCGGACCCCAGGTTGGGAGCCACTGCTTTACGCCCATTGGATTTAGAGCCACACTGCATGTTGACCTCACATTTATCCAGCAAAACTAATCTCACTGAAGATTGGCTTGTGCCTCTTTTTGTTCTCTTTGCTGTCCATGCAAAGGCCACCAGAAACGGTGACGGCAGATGCGCAGTTCATTGCAACATCACAACCTCACACAGTGACCGGGTGCAACAGAGACATTACTCCCTACAAAGAGAGGGGTTCAAAAAAAGTTAGTCCAGCCTATCTCTGAGCGGCGGCTAATTCCTAAGGGGAGCGGTGTCACTCGGAAGCGATTACAGCTGTGAAAAGGGTGCCAAAGTAATCTTGGGCCTGCTTTGATGTCCGTTTTCATAGTTTCCACTCTCAGAGTGCAGCCAATCTTCTCGTCTGCTCGAATCCCAGAGCCGAGTGCAGCTCTAACAAGATGCGGCCCGGACTCAGCCTTGAGAGCAGCAGCTGTTTCTCGGGGCAGAGGGGCGGGGCGTGGTGATCCCTAGATAGACGCTTCCAGATGCTTACCCATGCTGGGCCTTCACTCTCCTCCTGGCTCACTGTTTGGAAAAGCATTGCGCAGGTTCTAGGGTCTAATGAGAGATCTAATGAGTTGATGTGATGCACAGATGACATCCCTGCCGGGAATAAATACAAAGTTCTGAGTCAGTACCAGTATTTAAAGCAATATTTTGGCCAATTAGTGATATGAAATGCTGTTTGTGTACAGCCGTTATTATTACACTCAACTCCAATAACAGACTGGTGATTATATTTCTATTTTTAAACACATTTTTTGCCTATAAAAACAATATTGGGGTGTGTCCAAACACTGGTTTTGTAGCAACCACACAATCACACTTTTGTTTTTTTTTTTGTTTTTTTTTGCAGGGACGCAGATATATTTCGATGTTCCTATTATCAACAAGCCACATGTTTTCGTCTCATCAGTTTTCCAAGATGAATGTGAATTTGATGCACTTTGACTTCAACTCATTATTAGTTACTTTGCTTTAGAGCCCTGCATTGGGAGCGGGGTCCCGCGGGATTGGGCGGGTTTAAGGTTGCCGCAGGAGGGAGTGGGCGGGAGCGACAGAGACAGTGGGCGGGACAAAATAGTTGGTGAAATGGAGGATGCAGTTGAATTAAGGAGGAAGAAATGTAAACAAAACGAAAGATTGGGAAATCGGTAAAAAGCTTTGTGTTGTGTTGTGCGAAGTGCGGCAACGTGTTAGTCTACAGCAGGCACAGATCCGGCACTTCAGGATCGTGGGACACGCCTGTCCTGTTACACGCCTGCCCCTGAACAGACAAAGCTGAAATTCGCAGACAGAACAGTTCACCCCCCACATGTTCAGCAAGAGATGCTACAAATGTGGCGAACTGTGCCGTAAAGATTCAGTAAAGAGTCATATATCGTCTTTACTGACGGACTTCAGCTCGGTGTTGAACATGGCGAGTTTAATGTTAAACTGTATCAAGGCATGTTGAGAGAAAGCCTCCGGAGGTGCAGGCGTCCGTGTCAGCGGAGATACACGTATAACTGAAAACTGTGCTTTTACAGCAGATATGTGGAGGGAAGATTAACACAAAACATTTTTGCGGCTCTTCGTGTTTCACATCCAGTGTGAAAGAGCCAGTGTGCGCCACTACCTTGCAATAATAGAACATGTACCGTTTTTTTAGTTTATAAATAAAGGGGGATTACTGTCCTGGAAACCATTTAATTAAATTAGGGCAGTTGTTCAGCCATGCAGCATTACAGAGGCAGGTTTTCATGTTTAAGGAGGTTTTCCTTGTAAATACACTACACTAAAGCTACAGCTGGAGCTCAGATTACATTTTGAATGCTGAGTACGACTCGTTTTTACGCATTCTTCCACACACTTTAATGATCTAGTGCTTAGAACGCTGTGCATTATTTTTGACACAGCGTTTGTAAATGTAGTCTGTGCTGTGAGAAGCTGTACAGATCTGCTTAATCCGGTTAAAGTAAAGACAAACTTAAGAGTAAAAAAAAAAAAAACTAACAAGTTCACCTTTTTCTGTAAACATTATTTATTCCATAGACGTCATACTACAGTGGTTTTAAAGATAAAGATTAGCTTTCCTAAGAGACTTTTGTACATTTTTTGCCCTGAAGGGCATGAGAAAACGCCTCCTCCCTCCAGATGATCAGGTTCGCATGTCTTTGAATTAAATATTTCTTATTAACCTTTTTTCCGTCGCTTACTCTAATAAATCTGTCTGATGTTCCATCACTTCTGTTCTCACACAGAAGCTAATATTTAACGACTGTGATTAACTGTAGGGAATGCCGATCACAGTTTTGTCAGTTAACTGATCGCAAAAGTCTTGCTTTTTAAGTCATTATGGACAAAAACGCTTGCTCACCTCGTAACCCGTGCCTTGTGTTTGCCTCGTGTTAGCAGTACGTGTGCTATTAAAGGGAAGCCCTTATCGGCAGTGCAACTTTTATTCCCTGTTGTCCTGCTGCTGCCCTGGACAACGCTGGCATTTATGGTGAAGAATATTAAGAACTTCAATAACGGTCGACCGAGGGCTCGACTGGTGCTTTGCTCCCTCCTTGCTCTCTCTACCAGCGAGGCTCGGGGATCACTTCCCCAGCGCCTTTCTTCCACTAAATTGCTTTACTGGGCATCCTATCGATTTCCAGGGAGGGCTCCTGGTGATGAATGGCTTTAATAAAGCAAGGTGCAGTCCCCCAAATAAATGAGCAACCCGAGGATTTATTAAGAGCATCTGCATTTGGCCGGGAAATGAGCAGGGAACAGCGGGGAGAACCTTGTCTAATGATAAATGGGTCCACTTTCCTGTCCCTCTCTCCTCAGTGTCACGACACCCTGGTGCAGTTCGGCGGCTTTTTGGCGTCCAACCTCAGCACGGAGGACTACATCAAGCGGGTGCCGTCTGTAGACATCCTCTGTAACCAGTTCCACACGCCCCACGATGCAGCCTTCTTCTTGTCCCGCCCCATGTACGCCCATCAGATTTTGGTGAGTTTCGTTTTCATTGTCAAGATGACAGTTTTTGTTTATAGGCAAATGACTAGCCTGCCAAAAAATCGAATGTTTGATTTTGCACTAGAATATATTACAGTCAAAGGATAACGTAGACAAGTAAGGCAAGGGAAATTTAAAGCTAGGCCAAAAAAATGGCAAAAATTTAATTTCCGGGTATGTTTTACATATCTGCACTGAAGGAGTTGCTTTTAATCTCATTGTATTTGTGTATAGTGACAATAAAAGGCATTCTGTTTCATGCAATATGTAAATTCATTTTGTTGTAGTGTGTCTAGGCCTATTATATTTCCAGCACTGTCAATAAACCGTCTTTAGTTCTTACTTATACTCATATTTACTAGAACACATCATGCCCCTCTCATTTCTCACCAGCCTCCTTGCCAAAGCCCTTGAAAAGCATTTGTGATTTTGATGAAAATCTTGTTTTTTAAATAGTTTTGAAGCACAGTGTGGTAGGGTCACTGCAGTTAAATCCCTGCTTTGATTGGTCAACCATGCAGTTGTACATTGATTTGTGATGTACTGGATGGACAGTGCAGTTGATACAGATATAGTGTACATCAGGGCTGGGATTTCACATGGCTGTGAATACAGTTATGTTCCAAGAGAACCCACGTACAGTGAAAAACACGTAGTTTGGTAAAAAAAACAAAAACATGCCTATTGTGACGACCCGGCACTGTAGGACTGGCTCCCATGAGCCTTTGTACCCGGGTGTATGGCCTGTTGGCCCAGTTTGTGTTTTTAGAGGGTGGAGTAGTTATGGAATGTAGTCATATGAGCTGTTTTTGTATATTTGAGCCCTCCTCGCCAGTCACCCTCCTCCAGAGTGTCAGCAGCTGGGGTAGGGTGGCGGGCGAGACGAGGGATATTTGTTGGAGTTGGGTGCAGTACTGGGTGATGCCAGTTGGGGGCGCAGTACTCTGTGTTATAGAGAGTCTGTTCAAAGCTGCACAAGTGGAGAATAAAATAATATTTGCTGGAAGAAAAGTGTCTTTGCATTCTCTCTCTCACGCTAGATATGCCCCGAAACATGGTCCCGAATCACTTCCTTGTCCTCCTGCAGGGTTTATAATAGGGCGCAGTGTTTAGCAACCCAGCATGAGGACGAGAGGGCGTGGCAGACGAGGCTCAGGCGTCACAAAAGGCGTCATTTTTCAGGCGTCCTGAAAAATGATTAAAAATCCGCGTGAGACTGAAATCGCGATTGCTGATCCGTGTATAAATGGGGGGTTACTGTACATAGACTTCTCTAGTTCATCAAGGACATTTTTGAGCTGTTAGTTACATTGAAACACAATTAACTGTGAATTAATTGCTTTGGGAACAGTGATGTTTTTTTATTTGTTTTTCGTGGCCTACTTTTTCTTTCCCTTTCATGTCTGTCCACGTTTTATGGACACTACATTCTTAAGTTCACAAGTGAAAAATGATTGGGCTAAGG
Source organism: Brachypetersius altus (assembly GCA_037974465.1). Taxonomy (NCBI): domain Eukaryota; kingdom Metazoa; phylum Chordata; class Actinopteri; order Characiformes; family Alestidae; genus Brachypetersius; species Brachypetersius altus. Next base: position 16,441,815 of record JBBPDB010000032.1, on the reverse strand, counting down.
CTGCAGTCGTCCATTTAAAGAGTAGAAGAATGGAGCTCACCAGTAGCTCACGCTCCCTCCACCACCAGTTTCTCATCCCTCTCTTTCCGTAACAAGATTTAGCTCCCCGTAGCTCCCCACGTGGCTTTCTCTGGATCCACTTTGCAGCACATTGTCAAAACGTACTTTACTATCGTTCCCATTGCACGTTTTTTTCATGAAAGTGCTGCAGATTTAATTCCTGCCTCCCAATCCCCGGCTCCAGCTGTGAAGCGTGGAGCTGCTCAGCGCCGCTGATTTATACCGTCTCCCTGCCAGCAAAGCTCAGTCTGTAGGCTTCCTCCAGCTCCTGTATCGGAACCGTGCTTGCTTCCCTTTCATGCGTTTGACACAGCCATCCATATCCTTAACTAGGGCCGGTTTGGTTCTGATGGGGCTAATCATAACGTTCACCCTCCTTTGCTCCCACCCAGTCGAAGTACGATGAGCTGAAGAAGGCGGAGAAGGGCAGTCGGCAGCAGCAGAAGGTCCACAAGTACATCGCCGCCTGCGAGCAGGTGATGACCCCCGTGCACGAGGCTGTGGTGTCCCTCCATCCACCTAAAGTGTGGGACGACCTCAAGCCTCAGTTCTACGCCACCTTCTGGTCGCTGACCATGTATGACCTGGCTGTGCCCCACAGTGCCTATGAACGTGAGGTCAACAAGCTTAAAATGCAGATCAAGGCCATTGATGAGAACACAGAGATGGTAAGAGACTTTCTGACCTAAAATCTAGATAATATGCCCAGTCTGAGTTGCTTTGTTGAATTAATTAGCTTTATTTTAATAAGGATTTTTGTCTACTAAGCTTCATCACCACGAATTTATTGAGCAGTGAGTTTTAGGGTCTTCACATAAAGTATTCTTGGAAGCCTCAAAGCCCACAGAAGTAATGCAAAGTCAGTGTTTCTGGGATGAGCTCTCTCTCACATGCTGAGAGCATGCTGTCACTTCCACAGCCACTGAACAAGAAGAAGAAGGAGAAGGAGCGCTGCACAGCGCTGCAGGACAAGCTGCTGGAGGAGGAGAAGAAGCAACTGGAGCATGTGCAGAGAGTGCTTCACCGCCTCAAACTGGAGAAAGACTACTGGTTACTTGCCAGTAAGTTCTCTCTCCCTCTGTCTCTGTGTCTCTCGGCCCGTTCCTGTCTTTCTTTCTGCTGCTTTCTCTTCTTGCTGCCTCTCCCTCCCTCTCTCTCTCTCTCTCGCGCTGTCTCTCTCTCGCGCTGTCTCTCTCTCGCGCTGTCTCTCTCTCGCGCTGTCTCTCTCTCGCGCTGTCTCTCTCTCGCACTCTCTCACACTGCCTCTCTCTCCCTCTCTCTCTCTCGCACTGCCTCTCTCTCGCACTGTCTCTCGCACTGCCTCTCTCTCTTTTGCACTGCCTCTCTCTCTCTCTCTCTCTTGCACTGCCTCTCTCTCTCTCTCTCTCACTGCCTCTCTCTCCCTCTCTCTCTCTCTCTCTCGCACTGCCTCTCTCTCTCTCTCTCTCTCTCTCTCTCTCTCGCACTGCCTCTCTCTCTCTCTCTCTCGCACTGCCTCTCTCTCCCTCTCTCTCTCTCGCACTGCCTCTCTCTCGCACTGCCTCTCTCTCTCTTGCTGCCTCTCTCCCTCTCTCTCGCTGCCTCTCTCTCTCTCGCTGCCTCTCTCTCTCTTGTTGGCTCACTCTTGGCTTCTTTCTGTGTCTCTCACTCTTTTTCTCTCTCCCTCTCCAGCCTCAACCATTTTCTCATGTTTCCTCTGCAGAGTCCACAAAGAATGAGACCATCACCAAGTTCCTGCAGCTTTGCTTGTTTCCCCGCTGTGTCTTCTCCGCCATTGACGCCGTGTACTGTGCTCGGTTTGTGGAGTTGGTGCACCAGCAGAAGACGCCCAACTTCTGCACCCTGCTTTGCTACGATCGCGTGAGTCCCTAACACCCTCTCCGAGTAGGTTTAAGCAGCCTTTGCTTCAAATAGCCGATGTAAGAACCTGCTTTCTGTAATGAGTAGCTGTTTGAGTGGCATTGGTAAGAACAAAAGCCAACAGGCCTGCAGTGATGGTGCTGCATTTCTTTGCTTATTTGTACACACAACAGTCTCCTGCTGAGTTTGACTGAGCAAAGGGTTTGATTATGTGCATTAAAGCAGCAGCGCATAAAAGGGTGTTTATGACAGCAATGATCTCTCTCACAGGGTGTTCATGGCCACCTTTGCTTTTTCTCTCTTTCTCTCTCACTAACCATCGTCTCCTGCAGGTGTTCTCAGACATCATCTACACAGTGGCGAGCTGCACAGAGAACGAGTCTCGACGCTATGGCCGCTTCTTGTGCTGCATGCTGGAGACAGTGACTCGGTGGCACAGTGATAAAGGCATCTATGAGAAGGTACATTCTTGCTTTATGTGCCAGGCATATGGCGCATACATAACTAATGGAACCGGCACTGTAGATTATATCAATTATTATTTTTTAGCAATAATTTTAGCCTTTAATCCAGCACTCCAGAGTTTTTTTTTTTATTATTTAAGCAAGAAAAGACAAGAAACGATTACAAACGATAAAAAAAAAAAGCTTAATTAAAACGTATGCACATTATGCACAAAAATGATATCACATGCATCCCACAAACTAGCAGTGACTCTTTTGCAATATATTTAGTTTTTTTCAGCTTTTGTTTATTACTTTAGATTAAAGTGTAGTGCAGTCACGTCTACTTAGTATATGTATCGATGGGTGATAAAGAAAACTGTAAATGTAACAAATGCAGATGCTTTTAGGTGTCTTCATGAACTTCTGGAGGTATCTGATGACTGGCTATCAAATGAATACTGTTGCCAGGCTGAGATGCAGTGGAACATTAAAGCTTTCTGCGAGTTCTGTGCCGTCACAGTGCGGTTTAGGTACAACACAGAGAAACCCAATAAATTTATTTAATTACAAACTTTTATTTGCAAAAAATAAACAGCAGGTTTTTGTTCTTATACTCTTATACACACACACACACACACACACACACACTTTTACATTTCTCAGATATTGGGGTTTTATGAATTTAATGTGTACAAATTGTGGTAACATCAGTGCAGACAAAATTGCGCGCACCCTCCTGCGATCTCTAGCGCCCCTCTAAGGGGGCCCGGAGCCCAGGTTGGGAAACACTGCTGTAGGTGTTAGCAGGAGGTTCTCTGAATGCTCTCTAAAGTGCCAGTGCAGACTTCTGGTTAGACACATGCCGCAGATGCTAGGATCAGGCTGAGATCTGAAGAATTTGACCAATATGTTATTTCTCAAACCAGTTCCAGACAGTGTGGCAGGGCACATTATCCTGCTGTGTGTGCATTTATCTGTTTCGTGTAGTTATCCGCCGTTTGTGCGGTTTTATTTTGCAGTGTGAGGATATTACAGGTCTGTGAATTCAGTGGACCCATCAGGAACCACTGAAATTGTGTTTAGTACTGCAGGAACGTTTATTTCTGCTGGTGTCTGGTTACGGGCCAGCTGAGACTGATTATGTAAGCTCTCATCAAATGCCTTCCCAAATAATTACCCAGTATTAACTCCAGTGATCATCTTTTTTTTTTAGAGCTCCACTTCCTAGAACTGCAAGTTCAGCTGGCTTGTGTTTATTGTGCTTACTTTGCCAGGAATGTGGCAATTATCCAGGGTTCCTCACCATTTTCCGAGCCAGTGGCTTTGACGGAGGGAACAAGGCGGACCAGCTAGACTACGAGAACTTCCGGCATGTCGTCCATAAGTGGCATTACAAGTTGACTAAAGTTAGTATTGTTTCTTCTCGAAACACATTCGGTGCTATTCGTTTTCATTTGTGCTTTTATGTTTTTTATTTTTGCACCTTTTAGTCCCTAATGGACTCGTGTATTCCACCAGACTGTGGCCACTAGATAAATATTAAGTAATGAGCCCTTACAGTTTATATCGTTTTTCATTCACTCTCAGACGTGTTATTTGGAGCAACATTTAAAGCAGAAATAAACCGTCTGCCTTATTTTGTGTACAGTCGTAGTTAATAGTTTATTAATAATGTCGCTGTCATTCATGATATACCTAAAAAAAAAAGTTGCAAATGTAATTTTGTGTTTTTCGGCTCTCTAGGCTTCTGTACACTGTCTGGAAACGGGTGAGTACACCCACATACGCAACATCCTGATCGTGCTGACCAAGATTCTACCCTACTACCCCAAAGTGCTGAACTTGGGCCAGGCTCTTGAGTGTCGCGTCCACAAGATCTGCCAAGAGGAGAAGGAGAAGAGGCCTGACCTCTATGCATTAGCTATGGGGTAACTGAGCAAAGAGCTGCATTCTGAGGGACCTTTTACCTTTCTAAGGTGTTGGGGTGGGTGGGGTGGGGAGCGTTGGGCTTATTAGATCAGACCTCGTGTTTGTTAGGGATCTGGCTGGTGGAGAAGGGACAGAGTGAAAGTGGATTTGGCTCTTGCTTGCGTTGAGCTAATTGGAATTTTATGAGCTGTAATAGGGCAATTTTCTGCGTCCCTGTTTGTCACGAGTACGGAGGATCTGTCTGGAACGTGAAGGGATTGGGCAGATCAATCATAAGTGTGAGGCGGCGCCAACTGTTTGCTGTTCCTCACCCATAGTTGGGGAGTTCCCTCGCGTCTCCCCCTGCAGGTTAGCTCCATTACGGAGGCACAGATTTATCCTTGTTTGCTTCCGACTGGTGCTAGCATATGCTCCGATGTGCTGCTGATGAAATTTTCTGGTCTGAAGAGATTTGTCAAACCTGGTGAAGCCTAATGGTGGCTGGTAATGTTCTTTCCGCTGAGGAGCAGCTGTCAGTGTGAGAGGGTGTGGAGAGGTACGTAACATTCCCGCTTTCGCTCTCGCTGAAGTCTCAGTCAGTCCGAGCAAGGGGCAAGAGCGGCAGGTACAGCCCTGCTGTGAGAGCCTCGAAATCGGAGCTTAATGAATGTCATTAATTCGCTTGTTGGAGTCGTCGCCATCCCTGCGGCCTTTGTCCCGTCACAACCAGGCGATCTTATCAGTTATCATTTGTAATGAGTTTTTTTTTTTTTTTTAGCCCACTAGAATAAGGTCCGGACACCCAGTCATTCCATAGGCAACCTGCCTCTCCTCTTCCCAGTAGTCGAACGGCTCGCGGGTGTTAATATTTCACACTTCAATGAAGGGCAGTAATTGTAAGAGGAGTGGAATTTGTCATTTGCTGATTGGTATTTGTTCATTGCTTCTGAGGTTAATGATGAAGTGACATCTGTTAGCTTAGGTTAGTGTTACTTTCCCCCTCCTTGTGTGGTGTATTGCGCTCCGAGTGTCTCTAGTTCTCAGACAGACTCGAAGATAATTGAGGTCAGTGATGTTATTCAATGCCACTAGTTCCCAAAGACGGATTCCTTTCCCTATTGGCCTTTTTTACAACAAACATTGCATTACGACGTAAGGGGGTTAACATTTGAATCTAAGTTTTTCCATTTTATTTCCGCCATAATGCATATTCCGTTTATTAAGGGTCTCCTGCTGTTCTCTTGGTCACATTTCACTTAGATCTGTAGTGTGCTTTTGAATTCTCCGTGCTCTGTGTGCCGTGATTTTAACCGTGTGTGTGACTTGCAGCTACTCTGGCCAGTTGAAAAGCAGGAAAGTTCATATGGTTCCTGAGAACGAGTTCCACTACAAGGAGCCAGTGAACAGCGCTAACCCCGGTGGCCTGCAGAACGGGCCCGGCAGCTCCGGCAAGCCTGCAGCCACTGCTGCCTCTGCCACCAGCAAGAGCGAGGAGGGGACTGCCGAGGATGCGGGTGAGTGCACGGTCGAAGAGGACACGAGATCTAGGAAGATAGAATTCCCTTTGTAGTCTGATGAGTAGGAGCGCATTTGCATGCAATTGCTAGTCGTATAACCTTGTTGTAACTGAGACTGATGAGGGTATTTATTACGTTTTATAACAAGATCACTCTGTAATCCATATATGAATAGGAGCATAAGACATTTAAACACACTGGAGACAACCTTGTATTCTTTAGGCCAGTGATGGGCTATGAGTCACAGATCTGTACTGTACTGCGCTAACTGTCAGTCATTTCCACGGACTGCATCACTTCATTGTTTTCTGAATCAGGTGTCGCACAAACTGTAGAAGGATTGCGCCTAAATTCTAATTTCCGGCTGAGATTCGCCACAGTTGATCTAGTTTGTTATAGAAAAACAAATTACCTTCAGAGTCCAAAGCATGGGGGGGGGGGCGGAGCCATTATAGCAGTTGTAAAGTGGGAACAACTCCATATGAATGTCTATGTATCTGAATGCAGTGTCAGTAAAGTCTGTTTGTGTAGTGGTCAGGTGTCCCATTACTTTTGTCTAGGCAGCGCTCTATGTCTATTGGTTATATGGACAAAAGTAATGGGACATCTGAGCCCTGTGAAACCTAACCAAGGCATAGAGCCAAATACATAGAACTCACAAGCACAAAAAAACCCAAACTTTCAAAGTAGTGTTCTTAGAACTCTTAGAACAAAACTTCTAAAAAAAAAAAGTCAGGTCATTCCAGAAGACACCTGGTTCGCCAGCAGCACTAGATGAAAGTGACAATAAAACAAATTTGGCATTTTTACCCCTTCGGCATGTACCTGTACGTGCGGATCATGGCTTGAGTTAACCTCTTTTGAAGTTTTAAAAGAGTAATACCGACGATATTGAGTATAGGTGCCAATAATCGTTCAGGCTAACCATGTAATGATCCCTGTAATCTTGTATAGTGTGGTCTTTTTTACTTTTCTTTTTATACCCTGCTTTTTGGTAGAAGTCGAGTTATCAGATCATGTGACGAGTGTTTTGTTCACAGAAATGTAGTACATGTGTCATTTAACTAGCAGTGAATCCATTTCTGTATTTCTCCTCGTTTCATAGAGAGGAGGATTTTTTTTATGGTGGCCTTTTAGGTCTTGTAAATTTATTGCTACACGCCTTATATGCCCATTATGTTTAAATAATTCACACACTGTGAAGCACCGTCTCAATTTCATTCAGATTCTTGTTTTACTGTGTACATAATGTCCACACAGAGTGTCATCTGGTGTCCTTTTTTTGCATGAGCACTTTCCATAAAGCTATTGTTATTACAGAGCCGTTTTTATTGTCATCACTTGAACAGCTTGCGTAGCTGAATGACCTTCGTACAACCTCCCGCCCCCTCCATTTCTTTTTGCCCAGACGTCTCAGTAAGAGCGTTATGGTGGTGTTTAACGCTGTAATGGTGGCTTTAGTAGCTTTTTGTGGTGACATCCAGTCCATTTCATGAAGCATGGATGTAACAATGAAAACTGTCTATTGGCACAGTCCATAACGGCTTTATGTATTTTTATATTTGTAGAGAAATCTAAGGACAAATCTCAGGTGGCTCCGAAAACTGCCAGCAAAAACCCCACCGCAACGAATAAAGCAAGCAGCAACGGCAGCAGCACACCTAACAGGTACACTTGAGGCTTGGTTCTCTCTCTCTCTCTCTCACACACACACACACACACACACACACACTCTCACACACAGCAGTGACTTGTTTTAGTCAGTGAAGCTCGGAGCTGCAGGGAAAC
>JBBPDB010000032.1:16392089-16405918 GCA_037974465.1 Brachypetersius altus | reverse complement strand
TCTCTTTTTCTCTCTCTCTGTCTCTCTCTCTCTCTCTCTCTCTTTCTGTTTCTCTCTCTCTGTTTCTCTCTCTCTATCTCTCTCTCTCGCTCTGTCTATCTCTCTGTCACTCTCTGTCTTTCTCTCTCTCTCTTTCTCTTTCTCTCTCTCTGTCTCTCTTCTCTCTGTCTTTCTGTCTCTGTCTTTCTCTCTATCTCCCTCTCTCTCTGTCTCTGTCTCTCTCTGTTTCTCTGTTTGTCTGTCTGTCTGTCTGTCTGTCTGTCTGTCTCTCTCGCTGTTTGTCTGTCTGTCTGTCTGTCTGTCTGTCTCTGTCCCTCACTGTTTCTCTCTCTCTCTCTCTCTCTCTCTCCATTTCTCTCCGTCTCTCATCTTTTTTTCTTTCTCTCAGCTTTTTTTTTTATTTTCACAGCTGGCTTTCACGGCATGGTCCAGAAGAGCCATTGCTGTCTCCCAACACAAGCTCATTAGAGAAGCTCACCAACTGCGTGTTGGCCAATGTGGGCTTCAAATCGCTGCAGAAAAAATATAAATAAATAAAAAAAAAGCAACAAAGCTGGAACAGAGGTGGTGATTATGAAAGCTCATACAACCTGTCACCTTCTTCCACAGCCAGGGTGTTCTCTGCTTGTGACAAAGCGGAGGCGGATACGAAACGTACCATAACCCCAGCCTCCTTGCTACAGCTAAAAAAAAACTCTCTGCATTCTAGCAGGTGAAGGATTCTGTAACAGTGCAGGCCCTCATTGTCAGGAGACAGAAAAGAAATCTGAAAAGCCCAAGCAATGGCAGTACTGCAGGCTCAGCCATTAACTACTGAACGCAGGGACAAAAGATGGGATGAAGGTGCTGGGAATAAAGTGCACCACGGTTTTTGATAGAATGCTTGGCCTACTTCTTGGAGAAAAGAAGGCAAGGCAAACCTTTGCTGACATTTATGTCTCTCAACGTGATCTCAGGGACGTCTGACAAATACAAGAATGCTCTTGGGGGGCGAGGGGGGGGGCGCGGATGGGGGCAGAGAAATCATCTAACATTTTCAGGACAGAGATGAATGGAGTTTGCTCCATGTGGGCTTTGCTTGGGCCGATCGGTAAAGTCCTGAGAATGAGGCCCTTGACGTCAAAAATGTATCAAAAGAAAGAAATAAGACAGGAAGCCTTTGCTTGTCTGAATGGAGACAAAAACAAATTTTGTTAAAACTGGGAGAAAGCGTTACGTCAACTTCTCCTTTGGCCCGTTATTCTTTGAAAGAAGCGATAAAGCAGTTCAGAGCAGATTTCCTTTCGTATGATGTCCTTCCGTATGGTGTGTGTTTCATAACAAAGACTGACAGATGGCCAGTTCAGCGGAGATAAGGTTATGGCAGATCTCCTCATAAATCCTGCTGTTGCTGCGCTGCCAGGTCAACAGTATCCTTGTGGAGAAGGTGGAGCAGCAGTTAAGATCAAACGAAGCTCGATGGTTACGGATGCGGACGCGCCGCTCAGGATTTAGTGACTTTGAATTCTTAACTACTCCTGTCAAGACTTTGCCTCGCCTAACTGCGCATCATTTCTGAGGGCCAACCTAGTGTGTGGAAAGCAATTGGGATGCTAATATGTCTAGGTTTTTCTGTTCTGGGTATTCAGTTCTGGTCTTGGAGGACCAAGGGACCATCCAGCAATCTCCACTGGTCCAGGACTTCCTCAGGCTGCATCCAGGGCCTCCCAACTCCAGCCCTGAGGGCCCTTTCCCTGTGCACGGTCTCAAATCGTCCCTGCGCACAATGCACCTGATCGAAGGCATTGAAAAGCTTCATAATTGCTTGATGAAGGTGTTAAGGCAGGGAATATTTGACACTGCACAGAGCCCAGGGTCTCTGGGACTGGAGTTGAGAACCCCTTGGTTGGTGAATGAGCTGTTTAACAAAGTAGCAAAGATCTATTATGATACAGTACAGCCCTGTTCAGTTCCTGGGGTCCAGTTTGGTGATATCACACAGATTATCTGCTACCTGTCCGGTTAAACAGGTGAGTTTCACCACTGAAAAGCTCCTGTTGGTGCAGGATGCAGGGCCTCCAGGACCGGAAATAAACACCCCTGACGTAGAAGCATGAAGAGGACATGCTGCATCCCAAGCGCTTTCCAGACACCAAGCCTAACAACATGCTACAGCAGAGTGTTTCCCGACTCAGGTCTTGGGAACTGGATGGTCCAGATTTTCCTCCCAGTACTGGTGTGCAAGGCAGTCGGTGATCTGGTGTGTTGGGAACCCCACACTGTGCACACTTTATGTTATGAAGCAACTCATGAGCTAATTAGCAAGTTCCTCAGGGTGTGGCTAAAGGGCTAAAGGGTCCTCAAGCTTGTGATTAAAAGCCTCTGATCTAGCTCCGAAGACCAGGCTGGGAAACTCTGCTGTAGCAACATACTGTTCTCTTCAATTTCCCTTTCTTTGCTGCCGTTTTCGTTCAGTCACCAGCTACGTTTTCACTGGAGCATAATATCAGTGGTCAGTGCAAGAACAATCAAATAAGGGCTGCCTTTCAATGGCCGGCTGCCCAGCAGAGGGAAAAAGAAGAGCAAACGCAACATCTCCCTTTACCAACTGCTGGGCAGGTTTCCTTCTCCTCCCTCACACACACACACACACACACACATACATATATAGGTATGCACTGCACAACCACACACTTAACATTTATAGCGACAGACGAAAAAAACGAATGAGCCCTGACCAGAAAGAACTATTTTATGATTGCATAGCTAAACAGAATCTGTTTTTATTTGTTTGTTTGGCTTAAAGCAACTGCGACCTGCTTCAGTCTCTGCTTACAAAAGCTCTCCTCAGTAGGACAAAATTGTACTGGTCGTTTTTTTACCTCCGTTAGCCAAGTCAGGGTTCTGCGTTTGATCCCGGATGGGACGGTAAGAATCAGGGCCGTGTTTTGAGGAAGAGAAAGTGTGTGGTGGGGAAGTGGGGGGAGGAGGGGAGAAAAAAGAGGGATGCGTGGCTGAATGGCCGCCGTGGGCAGCCACTCGTGACGGTTCTAGAGGGCCTTTGGTTCAGGAATAACAGCCTTGCCGATTACTCTGCACTATGGTACCCGATTTTGGTGACATTGAGGCTGACCTTGGAGTCACCTCCCCCGCTGCCGCACTCTCCCTTGTCGTACCACCATTTGTTTTTCAATTTGTCCAAGAGGCCTTGCTCATTCAGTTTTAAAACTGCCAGGTTAACAGCATTTCTTGAAACGATAAAACATAACTTGTAAGAAAATGCACAGGAGCGTGAGAAATCTAAGGCAATAGCAAAGTAGTAGAAATGGTAGTAGTGCTACTGTTATATGTGCTGGGTCTAGCACTACTCATTAAAAAATGGTATCAGAATGGTCATTGAAAGAGCAGGAAAGGACAATTTGGTTAAGAATTTCACGGATATGGAGATAAAGAGACGCTCAGAGCAAAGAAAGTGTTAAATATCAAAAGGTGGCATGGAGGGTTACGCTGTTTGGAACTGAAGTGTGCGGGATGGGGACACTCGTCATTGAGAAGAAAAGTAACAACAACAAACACCATGCAATTAACATTCGTCACAAGTGACAGCGCAGCTTTTACAAGCTAAATTGAAAAACCGTTGAACTGTTAAATTAAAAGTGACAACACAACAGTCAGGAAGGACAGCACACAAGACAGAGCGAGAGAAGAAGAGAAGAGAAAGGAGCAGAGAAAGAGGGAGGAGGAGGCTCGGGAGAGGCCGAAGAAGAATGAAGAACAGGAGAGAAAAAAAGACAGCAGGAGAGACGTAAAAGGTGAAATGGTTATTACATTTAGCCCCAAATACTCTAAAATTGGATTTCTGTTTCGATTAGAGAAAGAACACAAGCACACAGAAGAAGAAAACACAAGATAATCATCATCATTCTGAATCAAAGAGCAATAAAGAAAGTGTTATACTTTTACCTCGTCAGGTTCATTGAGACAGAAAAAGGGAAGAAAGGGGGGAGGGGCAAAGAAATAACGGGTATCAGGGTGGGAGGGGGGTGTGGATTGGGGTAGGGGTTGGTTTGTTGGAGGGGTTTGGGTTGGGGTTAAAGGGGGGGAGAAGAGAAATGACAACACAAGACATCAGGGTAGGTGGAATACTATAACAACATGGGGAGTATTGTTATATTATTCCACCCACCTTAATGCTGAGCCCTTGGGGGTCGCCACACCATAGCCCTTAGAGTCGAGATTGCCGCCCACTTTCATGGTGTCGCAGGGCTTCCGCTGCTCTATGTACTCGTTCATGGTGGACTCCAGGAGAAAGGCGAACTTGCCCTTCGACTTGCGGACGCGGGCCACGCCGTCGGGAGTGGTCTTGGCAAAGACAGACGGCTCGGCCGATTTCATGTACGACCACATTTTTTCGTACACGGCTATTTTCGAGCGCTGCAACAGAGAAGGAGGAGAGAGAGAGAGAGAGAATGAGAGAGAGACAGCAAGAGAGAGAGAGAGAAAGAGAAAGAGAGATAATGAGAGGGAGAGAGAGAGAGAAAGAGAAAGAGGGATAATGAGAGGGAGAGAGAGAGAGAAAGAGAAAGAGGGATAATGAGAGGGAGAGAGAGAGAGAAAGAGAAAGAGAGATAATGAGAGGGAGAGAGAGAGAGAGAGAGAGAGAAAGAGATAGAGCGGGAGAGAGAGAAAGAGATAATGAGAGAGAGAGAGAGAGAGAGAAAGAGATAGAGCGGGAGAGAGAGAAAGAGATAATGAGAGAGGGAGAGAGAGAGATAATGAGAGAGAGAGAGATAGAGAGAGAGATAGAGCGGGAGTGAGAGAAAGAGATAATGAGAGAGGGAGAGAGGGAGAGAGAGATAGAGAGATGCATTCAGATATAAACCATTTTAATTCACTTATCTGGCCAACATGGACAAAGGTGTGCAACAACAGCGAACAATATTGTGTAACATTAGTGAAAAGCAAAGGCTTATTGTGTTTTTTTAACAATTACTTTTTGTAAAAAATCTTTTCCATCTAAAAATACACACTCAATAATGCTAAATCAAACAAAGCTGACGTTGGCTCCTACAACTGGACTCCTGTTGACTCGCAGTGAGGCCTGTTGATTGGTTGTTACTCATTATGTTAATGAGTATTATGTAATATTCAGATTCATGTTCATTTTAGAACACTACCATGGATTCTTGCCAGTTTTCAGCGACAGAGGATTAATTTTAACTGTATTGAACGATTCATTATATAATTAAAGTAAAAAAATTCAATGGAAAATGCTAAATGCTTTTAAAGAACAAAATCTATTTATTTGGCTCCAGTTTTGACTGTTGAGCGACGAAACTTTTTGCCGAGTTGAAAGATGGCGAAAGATCCAGCACACGGACCAATCGCTTTACCCACACAATATTAGTGGAAGTTCTATCCATTTCTATACATATTTAGCAGAAAACATTGAGATAGTTTCCCAAGTCATCAGTCCTGAACAAGATTAAAGTTTTGAACTTGGACCCATAAGCCTGTAGTGGAAGATGAATATCGCTCAGAAAACCATTCAAGCCGACTTTGAAAACACACCACATCACCAAGCAGAAGTAAACTGTATCAGAAGTAAGCTGCGGACGATAAGCTGCTGTCTAGGTAAGCAGAAATCCAGACAGTCCGACTCATCTGTCTCCTTATCTGACACAATGTTACGGCAGGTTTTTGCCATTTTTTGGGAAGTCTTTCATGAAAAAGGTGTAAAACTATTTGCTACAAACTTAAAACTCTGATATTTGCTCACTTTAAATGATGTACACAGGCTGAAAAACAATCTCTCTACTTACAATGGGGTACATCAGTGGCCAGGCCATCTATCTGATATCTAAAGAGAGTGGAGTAATGAATGTGCCCTGAATTATTGAATGGAATTGGGTTGATTTATTTATTTATGTGCGCTTTCGTGGCTTATTTATTTATTTTTTCCTCTTTCCTCTCTGACATTTTAACTCTGACATCAAATTACACGCTATGCCGGTGGGATGTTGCACAACCCCACCCCCCCTCCCCCCCACCCCTCCCCCGGGCACACTGTGGTACAGTGTGTCATTTACACTTTCGGAGGCAATGGTGGACATGCAGGAAGCGAGTTAGCCATCAGGGCTACGGCTCTGGACAAGCTGTCGGGGTGGCACTATCAATTAGACCCATTTTTCACCGCAAGCTGAGCGAGCAGCGAGACGAGCCCCAGCAAGGTCGCCGGGGAGAAACCTAATGACACGTTGGGCTGGAGGAGGGGGTGAACCAGAGCTTGATCACCGCATTAATACTCCAGAGGACTCTGCCAGTCCTTGTTTACCAGCGCTAGTAGGACATGCCTCCACGATGAAACACGAGCTCGCGCACCGAACTACTGTGTGAACATCGCAGTCAATATTTACGATGGATGCGACACTTTCTGTAACTGAAATGAGGACAAAATGAGTCGCATGAGGGTTTTAAACACCTTTGACACCATTTGGATTCATTTTTTTAATTCGAAAATTCAGATTTCATCATCAAAAATTTTTAACACGTTCCAAAATGACCAGGAACAGCTATGGACTGTTAATTAATTTATTAATGACTTCCGACTGCAGAAAGTATGTTTTTTAGATCTTTCATTCAATATCTTTAGAAAAAAAGAGGTATACATGATGCACAAGCTATGAAGCAGCGTGTTAGGATTACATTAAGACACATTATTCTTTGCATATGACTATGAAAAGCAGAGCCAGTGTTTGAAAATATTATACATGGATGCACATTACATAACAGATTATACTCTGAGAAAGAGGCACTAAACTGTCACGAGGACGGCACCGACGATAAGACTGGGGCGGTGCCCTCAGGGCTGCTTCTTCAATATCTTTAATTATGGAACATAACAGTAATGTATTCCATTGAATTCTTTTCTCTGAAGCTGCCGTGCCTCCATACACCCTACTTGCCTGAGCTTTTTATTCTATTTATTTATTCTACAACCTTAGGCTATAAAAGCTACACAGAAGGGAATGTATTATTTAAAGTTCCCCATATAACGTAAAAAAAAAAATCTTTAAAAAAAAAAAAGGCTCGTATAATACACTGTTAAACGAGGTTCATACAGTCAATATATAGAAATTTAGCTGCAAAATCGTTTTGAGTGTTATTGTTTTGTGATGTCACAAATCTCATTAACGTATATATATTCCAGTTGAGCTCAGCTCCACTCATTCACACTGAATTTTTTTAGAAGTATTTCAGTTCGCACTGCATTTTTAAAACAAGACATGAATAAACAATATAAGGCATCCAGTTGGAACAGAGCTCATTTGCATATATATTAGCCTTAAAGGCACAGTAACGAAAACAGCCTGATTAATTCTAGGGGATTAAAAGAGGTTGGAAAAAGGTCATGTAAGCATGAATTAACACCGCAGCGACATTATAAATGGAACTGAAAAACAAAATGCAAGAAAATTGGATAAAGCCTTTAAAACAGGTAGTCAGTGTTTCAGAGTTACACTGTTTTGAACTTGAACTTGCACCTCTACAGTCGCTTTTTTCCTGACGGTGCAAAGCAAATCGCGAATGACAGTCCTTATATCCACACGACAAGTTCCGATTGTCCGCGGAAGACGAAGCGTCTGTGCAGCCTGAGCCACGGGAAGGACATTTGCTTAAGGACAATTTCCTGTTGACGCCTGTGCAGGAGAGCAGAGTGGCCAGAGATGGCATCCCCAAATGAGGCTGAAAGAATGGATTCTGGCACTGATTACTGCAGAAGGAACGTGAGCTGTCTCACTTCTTTATGAAGTCAATTTGTCAATATTGGGCCTGGGATGAAGTGCCTCGGCCCAAATAGGCTGATTCTACAGGCTTGATTATCAAAGCGGCCAGAGAAGGAGAGAGCGGCAGAGAGGGAGAGACACAGAGATAAAAGAATGATGGTATAATACGGGGGCATTTCTGCGCCATCATACTTTCATCATGTCCCTGTTTCAAACACTGCTCACTCACCCTGTGCAACTCTGGCAGTCATTTAAAATTCAATTAGGACGGATGAATCGAAAGGTTCAGCGCCGGTAATTAAATGGACGTTTCGCCGGGCAATTATGTCACGCCACGGCTTCATATATCAGCCTGCGTCGCTCCACCTGCCTCGTGCCTTTTCGAAACATAATGGAGAAGCATAATGCAGTTTTAAGGGTACTTTCAGGCAACAACCTTGTCTGCTCTGCCAATTTATTTGGCCGAAGCAGAAGAGAGAGACATTGTTTTACGGCCCAGCTTCCATTTCTGCTCTGAGCTCCGATATGTCACTTCCACTGCTGTGGATGTCCCGATAACAAGGTCTGGGAGAGGAGAGGAGAGGAGAGGAGAGGAGAGAGGGACAGGCAGATGGAGATGAGAAAGGTTGTTACTGACCAAATCAGAGCCTGGCTGAGGGAGTCACTGCGAGGTCTAAACTGGCTCAACAGCCAAAAGCACCAGTGCATCCCTACATCATCATCACAGGAGCAACTGTTTACAGATAATCCTGCTCATATCACAGATCACCAACACCAACCATATAGCCTGTTCAGCCTGACTCGATAATATATGTGTCCATTTCAGCATGTGGAGGAGCAAGTATGCAATATTGTTTGCTAGTGCTATTAATACAGTGTTAACTAATCTGCTAAATCATGATTAGCCAGTGAAGAACTTAAGATGTCAGTCCATTTCAGCCATATAGAGAAAACCAGCATCGCTAACGATTCTACCTAGCTAATTACACTGTAAGACATTGTTTGATAGTGCTATTAATACAGCTATTGATTGACTAATTTGCTTATGAATAGCAATGGATGGATTTTGTTGTACAACACGTCTAACACGGTCTAACCTCTCAGTCTAACGTGGATTTCTGAGAACCGAACTGTATTACTGCCACCGCTGGACTGGTGGCGGTAATACAGTTCAGTTCTCAGAAATCCAAAAAGAAAAAGAAGAAGCTGCTGCAGCATGTAGCATGACTGCTCAATGTCTTGTTTTACATCCCGCCCCACTGCGTTTTATCTTAGTATTAGTAAGCTGTGCTCTGTCTAAACATGTGGGCAGAGAGAGTTATTTCAACCTTTTTCTTTGTACGCTGCTAATGCTAACCATTAATGCTAATGTTTTTTTAAGCAATAAAGTTCTCTGATTCTGATTATTTATTTATCTTTACATTTTCTTTAAGGGTAATGCATTAAATTGAGTTTAAAATGAAATTAAAATGTTCTGGGAGCAGAATTGGAGGCAGATTTAGGGTTTACACTATAAAAATAGGCATTTTTACCAAAATACAACAATGTGGTTCTTCACTATACATGGGTGCTCTTGGAACGCAACCCCTGTGAAAAGCTCAGTTTCAGTACAACTTGACTTGATATCTGTACATTTCTACCAGTTGGAGACAGCCAACATTGCTGAGGATGTTAGCTAGCTAATTACATTGTAGAACATTGTTAGCTGTTTTAATACAGCTATGGGTTCGCTGATTTGATAGCCCATGATTAGTAAATGATTAATAAAGACTTTTTCTTACTTACATATATTTATTTAAATTGTAAAACTGGTAGCATTACAGAGGAGCCTCAAACCGCTATCTCTCGCACTTCAATATCCAGTCGCACACTCCAGCAGTGATAAACCAAAGAGTCATATCTTCTCGCCTGTGAGCGAAGTACATCAACACACCCTCAGACAATAACCTCCCCGACAAAAAGTTGGACTTCAGATAAGAATTGATGACAAAGGGAGCAGAAAATGAAACCTTTATCATTGGTCATGTTCTTTAGAATGAAGAGTTGAAGAGACATGCTCTTCAAAGCTATTACTTCACTGTCAGAGGAGAACTAGCTCTCTGTGGGTGTGGAGGTAAAAAAAAAGATGGACCTTTAGAGTCTTTCTGACAACAACTATTGCTGATGTTACCTCTCAGAATGGAGGATAGATCTGGTATTATTTCAGGTTACTGTCACTGATATGGGTGGAAGAGCCTCTATTTCATGCAGCATTATGAAATACAGTTTAATCAAAATAAGTGCTGCGATCACAATCCAGGGCTTTTTTGCGTCCTAGGACAACAATTTACTACCCTGTATTTTAATGCGCACTGTATAGCGGTGGCTAAGGGACAGTAAGAGAGGAATAGTGAGTTGATTCTTTATCTTAACCTTAACCCTAACCTTAACCTAACCTTAAACCTAACCCTAACCATAACCTTATCCTTAACCCTAAACTTAAAATTAACCTTAACCCTAATCTTAAACCTAACCTTAACCTTAACCATAATCTTAACCCTAATCTTAACCTTAACCTTAACCTAACCTTAACCTTAACCCTAATCTTAACCCTAATCTTAAACCTAACCTTAACCTTAACCCTAATCTTAACCCTAAACTTAACCTTAACCCTAATCCTAACCTTAACCCTAATCTTAACCCTAATCCTAACCCTAACCCTAACCCTAAACAGTCACCGCTGATACTGACGATGTTATGCACTGCGTGTTAAAATACAGGGTAGTGAAACGTTGACCTAGCACTAAAAAAAGCCCTAAATCGTGATCGCAGTGCGTATTTCGTGATGCTGCATGAAAAGATCAGGTTGGGTGGAAGCAGAATTTGTCTGCTTGTGTCACTGTACATACTGCTTCCAAGGTCAATATGAAGCCACACCAGTAACCCTGAGCTGTGAATCAAAAATGTATAAATTCTATACAAAACGTGGGTGAGGGGCGGGGAAGGGGGGGGGCGTGTCTGTGTGTGCATGTATTAAGAGCATATCCAGACTTTCTGGATGAAAGAAGTCTCAGTGTTAAATATGACATTCTGTAAAGTTGATTTCCGATGTCTTCTGTTAGGAATGCCACATCCACAAGCCAAGGGGGAATAAACTGTTAACAAGAGGATATTACTCAAATGGGTTTTAAACAATCGCAATGGCACGAGCTAATATTCTTTTACATGTTTGGCACGTTTTATCATATTTGAAATATTTGCATCTTTGGACTCTTGGATTATGTACAACTTATAATTTTTTCAATATATTTTAGAATCCATTTCCTACACCATTGAAATATGTTTGAATGCTAAAGGGATTCCTGTTAGCTGTCATTTATTTATTTATCTATTTTATTTGATTTTTTGTTTTTTAAATGATATCTCACAGCGCTTGTGAGCTGAGACTCGCTGTGCTGCGCATACAAATGTAAAAAGTCTGTGCTGGAGGACAGTAGGTTTCAGAGGAATTGAATTGGTGTGGGGGCGTAGTTGAATGTAAAATGTATGCATATGGAAATGTGCTAAAACGAATACATAATTGATAGCAAGGATATGTTCAAAAATTGAAATACAGCTCTTTAAGTCACATTGTGGTTCCTCCTGACCATGCCTCTTGTGGGCTGCAGCAGGAGCGAATGAATGCGATGGAGGAAACAGGCAGAGAAGGACAAATAATTTAAGCCTAAAGTCAAAATAAAGCCCTCTCCTTAACACTAACACCCTGTTAATCTGTATTGACTTTTGAGTTAGGCTGCGTTTCTAAAGCACGGCCTGCAATGGCCTCCCGAAACCCCTCGACAAGTTCATCCCCCCTTTATTGCAGACGGCTTTCATCATACCCTGCTCTCCCTCCTTCCTCCTCCTTTCTTTAGGTCCTACCCTACTTCTCTGGCTACCTTCCATGCTTTCTTCTTCAAGCACCAAGCAGTTCACAAGCACCTTCTAGTCTTCAGTACTGTTGACTACCTGCTGTTGAAGGTATTCTTCTTTTATATCGCATGGTTACGGGATATTCCACAGTTCCTTCTCGGTATCAAACGTGCCGCTTCTCAACTTTTCTGTGTGGAAAGATGGTGCTCAAAAGGACGAGAAGAAAGCCTGACTCTGGCATTGATGTGCCTTATGCCTCGAATACCAAAAGGTTTGAGCCTGGATGCTTCAATCCTGCAAGTTGGGTCCTCCCTCTCTCTCTCTCTCTTTCTCTCTCTCGCTCTCTCTCTTTTTTTGGGTCGACGGCTACAGTTCAGCAGGAGTTAGACAGGGGCCTCGGCGGAGACAGGGCTTCTTGTTGAAGGTTATTTCAACTTCAGACAAACCTGTCATTGCTTTTGTCAGGTTTTCCTCTTCCTGCAAAGGGCCTCTAATCTCAGCTGTAAAAAGAACGGCCTTTAACCACCAAAAACAGGTACGAACAGGGGCCCAGGGACGGCCATTTTGATGTGTGGGCTCCTTTGCTTTATTTATTAACTTGATATCGGCCGCCGTCATTCTCGGCTCGCTTATCAACCTGCGTGGAAGTTTAGAGTCTGGCACCTCCCCCCAAAGGCCTTCCAGATCAACAATGAGAAAACAGCATTTAAATTTATAGGGCGACACATTGTACTGTGTAATCTATGCAGCACGGTGTCCTTGCATCACAATTGCTGGGATGTGAAATTGATTTTCATGCTAGGTAGAATGCAATAAAGGCCACGCTGACTCCCGTTCTGACGGGCTGTATCAGTAGATTCGGACTCTGAGATGATGCATGTGGCCCGAGACATGATTTTACTCTGTTCCACATTCATTTACCATTCAGTCGGCCTAAAAGAATTGATTTGTAGTACGAATGACGTGTTGACACCTCATGACTACATTAAAATAATAGTGCATACTAAGGTTATGCTACAATATCAGGGTGGGAAATATGTATAATGGAAAAGGTTCATGAATAAACTGTCAGACAATGCAGCATATATCTTTTCGGCCAGTGTTAATAAACGTCATAAACAGGTCCATATTAAACACTGAAAAACAATTATGGCCTAAATATGCTTTTGTTTTTAAATACACGAGTTTGTTGGAACCTGTCACTTACTCCATAGTCTATGCAGTCAGTACATGCATCTGCTTTAGTTCAACGTGGTTCTGACATCACAAGCATGAACACATTACTCCGAAACAGGAAAATACTGTCTGTTGCATCATGAAATACTGTGGAATATGTGTTGTTCGCATGCACATCGCTGAAATGGAATACTTGTTCTCTATAACATATTGAAGATTTAAAAAAAAATAAATAAAGGACTTGTATCATGATACATCTGCAGTGAAATCTTGTCGAGGAAATGTTTAAGAGAAAACATTAAGAGAAATGTTTTAGGCACTAACTGCACTTTTTTTGCAACATTAAGACAAAACTTAAGACGTAAAGGTAGATTTGTTCATAGAACGCGATCTCATGCACAGCGACAAAAGTATTATTATAAAGAAATTATTTCCCTTTTGTTTACTGTAACATTCACTGTTACCTTTATAGAGTAGATTTTGTTAATATGTACACACTTAGTTTCTTTCTGTTTTAGCCCCATTCTCTTCTTCTGTGTTTCTTCTATACATTTTAGCACAGACGTTGTTCTGAAGGAGGCAGAGTTGTGAAGGCCTCAGCCAATCAGAGCAGAAGTCATGCACATATTAATTCCTTCACTCATTCATTCATTTTCTGTAACTGCTTAATTGGGAACCCAGAGCCTATCTTGGGGTCTACGGGCGTGAGGCAGGGGCTCACTCTGGGCGGGACACCAGCCCACCTTAGGGCGCGCACACACACACACACACACACACACACACACACACACACACACACCATTCGCTCACACACTCACACCTACGACCAATTAAGAATCCTCAGTTAACCTGATGCCCAAGTCTTTGTACTGTGGGAGAAACCCGGAGACCCAGGAGAAAACCCACGCCACCGTGAGGAGAACATGCAAACATATACACACATACACACACACACACACACACACACACACACACACACACATACACACACACACA
>JBBPDB010000032.1:16353579-16364879 GCA_037974465.1 Brachypetersius altus | reverse complement strand
CAACTTAGAATTAAGAGCTGCTTGTAGACTAAAATTCTATCAGAGATGGAGTTACTATGTTAGTACGGACAGTATTTGATGTAATTTTATGACATGAACATTAACATTAAGTGCTCAGAGAAGCCATCGGTTTTCAGTTTCTGTTTGAAGATAAGGGGCTGTTGTGCTCATCAAACACACCTGGGCTGTGCTTGATGCTCTAGGAGGGCAAGCTTTGACCCTGTACGGATAATTAAGAAGGAGCTGGACCATTTTTGGCTTTGTAGGGGTGTATTAAATCTAAGGCGAGCAGCACAGGAAGTCAGTGAAGTGAGCAGTGCAATAGTATGTGAAAATATTGGTACATTGAAGACCAGATGTCCTCTTCAATCATCTGTAGAGGTTGTGGTCCTTAGAGGAACGACAGCCTGGAATGAGTTACAGTAGTCCAGTTCTGAGATTACGAATGACTGGATGAGAATTTATGTTGCATTAGTGGTGAAAAAGGGCAAATTCTAATGTTCTAAAAAATTACCTGCGAGTTTGAGAGTGACTGTTAATGTGAAATGAAAATAAGAGCACTTAATCTAAGAGAACACCTAGATTTTGTGCTTTTGATGTGGCAGCATTTCCGAAAGTGATGACCAGGCTGGGGATGCATCTCCAGGGATGGACAGGTGCCCTGTTTTGCTGGGATTTTGCCTTCGGGCGTTGTACTGTCGTTCAAGAGGAAATGTCATTCAGACATGCAGAGATCCAGGCAGAGCTATAAGAGTCAGTCAGAGGAAAGGAGAGGATGAGTTGAGTGTCATTAGCATAGCAGTGGCAGAAGGAACCCTGGGAAGATATCACCAAGAGAGCAAGTGTAGAAGTAAAAGTGGGTCAAGCACTAAGCCGTCTGGATTGTCAGTGGTATATCATGGGGCAGACATAGATCCTTTTCATGACCTATGGTAACTGTGACCCTCAAGGTTGGACACATCTGCCATGCAGAACCAGTGGTTCTGAGTTTGTTGAATGAAGCCAGGAGGATCTGATGTTTGACAGCGTTATAAGCTACAGAAATATCTAGAAGAATTAGAACAGAATACTGTTTAGCTGTTTTGGCTGCAGCAAGCTCCTAAATGACAGCTACAAGTGCAGTTTCTGTAAAATGTGCTGTTTTGAATCCAGACTGGTTTGAGTCGTGAAGCCTACTTTGTAATGGATTTAGCTGGTTATAAACTGCACATTCCAGAACTCTGGAGAGGAAGGAGAGAAGAGATACCAGTGTATGCTGACCATGTCCCCTGGACGTAGAGGCATCTGGGATGGAGCATTACAGAGTGGAAAGATGTGGTCAGACGAATCAGTATTCCACAGTATATGTGCTCCAGACCAAAGATGATGAGGGCCATCCACACTGTTATCAGCCACAAGTCCAAAAGCCAGGGTATGTTATGTCCTTATTAAATATTTAATATATTTTTATTATATTCTTTCCCTCTTGAACCATACATTTTATACATAAACCGTACAGTTCTTCACAATATGATTTCCACTTGTCCTAGTACTGGCAACTTTAGAATTTTTGATTTTTTGCATTTTGACATTTTGTTTTCAAGGAACTTAGTAAAACAAAAGGACAGGAATCTATGCCTGTTCTCTTATTCTTTTAAGTCTAAACTACAACCTCCAACGCATTCCAAAAACAGAGTGGACGGTGCAAATTAGGGCTTGTAATGAGGAAACAATTTAATAATTATGTGATTTCAAATGGATGATGACAACAGTTGATTGGAATCATGATTTGGTACAAAGGCAGAGGATCTTCAGTTTGTCAACAAACGTGTGAGACATTTATTGAAATGTTTAGAAGCAAAACAAAAACAATCCTCAAAGTAAAATTGTAGGGAATTTGCATATTTCTTTCTCTGTGGTGCATAATATCATTAAATGTTTCAAGAAATCTGGAGGAATTTCAGAGCATTTAGGACAAGGGTGCAAGCCCTAATCTCTGAACACTCTTGATCTTCCATCCCTCAGAAGCCTCTGCATTAACCGTCATTCATCAATAGCTGATGTAACCACATGGGCAAGAGATTGCTATTCAAGCACTGCAATATGCAGTTACATTCACAACAGGCACTTAAAACATTGCTGTGCAAAAAAGCAGCCTTTTTTACAGCATTTGACAGACGCTCATATCCAGTGTGACATCCATGTGTTTGTAGTCCACAGGAAAACATTATAGTAAACCTCAACTTAGAATTAAGAGCTGCTTGTAGACTAAAATTCTATCAGAGATGGAGTTACTATGTTAGTACGGACAGTATTTTATGTAATTTTATGACATGAACATTAACCTTAAGTGCTCCGAGAAGCCATCAGTTTTCAGTTTCTGTTTGAAGACTAGGGGCTGTTGTGCTCCTCAAACACACCTGGGCTGTGCTTGATGCTCTAGGAGGGCAAGCTTTGATCCTATACAGATGATGTATACGTTCTGAACATGCATTGTGGTCAGACGAATCAGTATTCCAGAGTATATGTGTTCAAGACCAAAGATGATAAGGCCCATCCACACTGTTATCAGCCACAAGTCTAAAATCCAGGGTTTGTTATGGTATGGGGTTAAATCAAGTGCCCTTGGAAAAGATAATTTATACTTATGTGATGGCTGCATTAATGCAGAAAAGTACATTGAGATTTTAGAGCTGCCTTCAAGATGATATCTTTTCCAGGGACATCCATGCATTTTTCAACAAGACAATGGAAAACCATATACTGCACAAATTACAAAAGCATAGGCTGCAGAAGAACAGGGTACAGGTACTGGACTGTCCTGACCTGTCCCCAGTCGAGAACATGTGGAGAATTTTAAAACGAAAAATGCAACAACGACTCCATACTGTTGCACACTTATAATATAAGTTTGCAGTAAAAATGAGCAAAAGTAACACCTGAAACTTTTTTTCATCAAGGTACAAACAATGTAAATCTTTATTATAGCATTTAAAACATTTTAAATTATACGATTTGTAAAACTGTACAAATGGTGTTTTAACTCAAAACATATTGTTATAACATAAAAAAATGGCTTCATAATTAGTTAACTGAACTTCAAATAATACATTATTAGAAATTCAATTCACACAAAATTTCAAAGTGGAGTTAAACATCACTTTTTAAATGAAATAATGATAATTGGTGTTTTAAGAAGTTATATGACACTATTAGGAGCTCAGTTCACTCAAAAATACTATATTTTTACAGTGTCATTTGTAATGTGTGATATCATCACAGGTGAAAAAAAAACATTTATACTATTTATACCTAATTTTTAAGTAAACAAATATATATAAAATTTGATAAGAACCAGCTACAGTACACTATGTCCATTTTAAGTAGTCTTCATGCATAACCTTATGAATAAATATTATGGAAAACATTCAGTCAGGCTTATAAAACCTGACCTATTCTCTCTCTTTGACGAGTGGATACTGTCTCTTGCCAAATTGGTTCCAAAGCCACCGCAGTCCACAACGAATGATCACCATTCCCCATTCACCAATTTTTTCTTACCAAGTCTAGCCCTCTAGGCAAAGATGAGCACCAGGTGAGACTTCAAAGGCATAACCGCTTGAAATAAGATGTCTGGGAAGAGACTGGCAAAAATGCTGTGATAGAAGTTCAAAGGGGCCGAGAACTCCGTGCCGCTTTGTCGGCTCCCAGCCATGCAGTCGGCATGTGGAATGCAATTCTCATGCTGACCAAAGAAATCCATGAAAGGGTTTGTGACATTTGAAATAGAGCCGAGATCTGGAGTCGCTGATCATTATGTGATATTCAAGCTGCCACTCAAAAATTGGACATGCCCACTCATCGAAGAGTTCATGACATTTTCTACATTTTAGAATAACAGGGATGACAACAGTGACCCAAAACATACACTGGTTAATTTCTGGGGAAGAACAGTGTGAAAATGATTTAGTGGCTGAGCATCTCACCGGACCTCAACATAACACAACATTTTATGGGCAGTTCTGAAAAGACAGGTTGCATGGCCATCTCCATCCAGTACACAGGGTCTGAAAGAGTTCATCCCTCAATAATGGAGAAACATAGGCTGTTGCTGCTGTTCTTAAAAGATTAGATTTAGTAGAATTTGTTTTTGGGTGTAATCAGTTGTTGCATCACATTTTTTGAATAAAATATATTATTTTTCTGATCCTAAATAAGTAAAGAAGGTGATACTACTCTAAAGCCGATAAAAAAAATAACAAACTAGTTTGTTAAAAATAGAGAAAATTGTTCTCAAAATCACTGAGAAATGGTTACAAGTTTCATTATATATATATATATGTATATATATACTTTTCAATGTTTTCAATGTTTATGTGCATGGGACCTTCGGTTTCCTCTCAAACACACTCTCATACACAAACACTTTGTCAATTAGCCATCAGTTCACATTACTCCCTGTTTCCAAGGGGCTGTAAGTGTGTGTGTGTGTGTGTGTGTGTGGAGGCGGAGTGGAGTAATCTAAGCAGAATTCTCTAGGGGATGCATTAACACAGAGAGGATGTGATAATTTCGTTTGTGTCTTCCATTGTTTCTCTCTCTGTCCACTCCTGCAGGGACGCTCTGGGATGGGCCCAAACAAAAACAGCTCATCTGTCATGATCAGAGGGGCAGAGTCACTGTCTTTGACAGCATAAACAATATTTATTACTAATGAAGATCTGAAATGTCTGTAATGTGTTGCTACAGCTCGACACAGAATGTTTGATAAGTGCAGAATAATGAAGAGAGCAGGGTCTGTTTCCAAACTACAAAACATCACGAATGAAATTAATAAAATTAAATATTATTTTAATCTATGTCACGGTCAGGCCAGTGGCCAGTCAGGGCCACTGCTTTTTTGTTGATATTTCTGGTTTGTTCAGTTCTGTGTTCTGGGGGTCCTTTATTTTGAAGTGTTTTCTGGGGTTTGCTTTGTTCACGTGTCTGGGTTTGTCACATGAGTGAGTTTCCACCTGTCCTGTGTTTGTGTTCTGATTTCTGTTGTTATTTAAAGTGCTGTTTGTGTTAGCCTCACTCATGTGTCCATCGCCTCACTTTCCTGTCCCTGATCCTGATGTCTGTTTCCTGATTATTCACGCTCTGGTATATTTACGGCCCCCGTGCCTTGTTTTCTTTTCATCTGGTTTGCTTTAATAAACGTATCGCATGGATCCCTGCGTCTCTGCCTGCTCCATGCTCCGAGGTAGGGCCGGGTTTGGGCTTCGTGGCCCGACCCGTGACAATCTAATAACAAATAATATCCCAAAATTATGTTTTAACAAAACCAATATATGGCATGTTCTAAAATAAAATAAATTAATTAATCTAATTAATTAACTTGCAGAATAGCCTTTAATAAAGTTAATGTCAAGAATGATGTTTCGAAAAATAATATAGTTCTGATAAAATTAAAATCTAAAAATAAAAAATCTTAAAATAGTCATTTGACTATTTATTTATAATTATGAACACAAAATACAGATATTATTATTATTATTATTATTATCATTATCATTATCATTATTATTATTATTATTATTATTATTATCATTATTATGCCTGAATATTTTCCCCACACTGTGTGACATTTCAGCTTTAATAGTGGCTGACTATTTTCAGCCTGATATCATCAGAAATGTTTGTGCAGCTGCTTTTTATAGAGCTCTGAGGCGGATCAACAGGTTGGTACATTCAGCTCCTTGATTTTTTCAGCAAAGTGCCAGTCAGTCTTTGCTCCTTCAGGGAAAATGCAATCCGGTGCAGAAAAAACACATCTTTCCTCTAGAATTAAACTGATACGTTTACAAACGCAGCCACAATACTAAAACCACCTGCTCAATATTCTGCAGATGCCCCATAAAAACGGCTCAGAGGATCCACACGACCCCCCAAAAGGTGTGCGGAGGGGCCCCCATGGATCAGACAAGTTAATCCCAAAAGCGCTTGACCAGATAGAGATCTGGAGAATTTGGAGTCACTTTGAGCTCTTTGCCATGTTCCTCAAACTGCTCCTGAACAATGTTTATAGTGTGAAATCCAGCTGAAAGTGGTGGTATCTCACAAAGTAACATCCACATAGACCAATTTCCAGAACATCGCCCAGAACATTAAATGGCCTCCACCGCCTCGCTTTCATCCCATAGTGCATCTTGGTGCCATCTCCAGATCATGACCATGTTCTGATGCATCACAGTTTGGCCCTCAGATTCTATTTCTCATCAATTTTTCCTTCTTTCAACACATCTTTTCAACACATCTTTTCAACACATCAACATGGAGGACTGACCTGCCTAATATATCCCATCCCTCGAAAGGAGATCATCAGTGTTCACAAGATCAATGTAACAAGATCATCAGTATTCACTTCACCCGTCTGTGGGTTTAGTGTTGTGTCTGAGAGGAGTGAAAACCTCCTAAAAGTGCTCCAAGAAAGGTGAGGCTCAGCTCTACTATCCCATTTATAATCTGTATCTGTGGTGAGAATGGAACAAGGTGGAACACCTGGGTTCTTGTTCCGCTCGGATCGAAACATGAGTCAAAAGCCAACAGGCTGAGAGAGACACAGACAGACCCCCTCCACCAAAGGAGGATTTTAGTAGCAGTCGCCGGCAAAGGCCAGTCTGGGCACAAGGAAAATTTCCCAGCCCCTTTCCATTAGCATACAGATTGAAATCTACATTCAGTCTGAGATCGCTATCCCTCCTGCTGAAAAAAGGCCATTTTGCAGAGAGAGAGAGAGAGAGAGAGAGAGAGAGAGAAAGAGAGGTGTTTAATTTTCAACCATCCATACTTTCTGGCCCATCAGTGCTTTCCCTTATTGGAAAAATGCATTAGCAGGGTGGGCTGTGGATGGTGTACAAGGGTTAAAAAAGGAAAATATGATTTTAATAATCTGCTACTTTTTAGCTTCATTAACATAAATATGGAAATAAACAGCCCTGTGATGTTGCCTTCTTTCTCCAGTAGACAAACACGGGAGGGCTTGGGGGTGGGGGACGGTGGGAACGGGGTTGGGGTGTTTCTTTTCATCCCGAGAGACATCAAAGCCCCTGTGTTTGTATCGTCCTCTCTCCTCAATAATTCTGTCGCTTCACGAACTGTCCACCTTTCACTGACCGCTGCTCTTCCATTTCGAGGGCCTGGCGGAGGGAGTTTAAGGGAAAAAAGTGATTTTCTGTAATAATAAAAGAAGAAGCTACTTTGAAAAATAAAGTAAAATGGATTCCCGCTGTGTTGATCGAAGCTGACAGCTTCATATTGGAGCGTGATTGCGAGGCCGAATGCTGCCGATGCACTGAGGGTGCAGAACGACCTTTAGCTCCTCCTCCTCTGCTCTCGGCCCCTCTATGAAGACCAAGCCTGAAGGACAGATGGGGTGAGATAAAGGGAGGCTGTGTCATTAATTCTCTTATCTGAAGAAGATATGGCATTTCACGCCCTAATAGCTGTCCATTTGGGCAGCACACTGCCATGCCTCGGCTACTTGGGCCTCCAATGAATGGATATGCAGTTATTAAAGTGTAGAATTTTGCAGTGAAAAAGGCTTTATAAGGGGCTATTTTGGGAGGGGACTCTGACTGTGAACAATTTAAAAGTCAATGACATATCTATACAGTCAGTGACATCTGGAATTGACTAAAACTGCTCACTCTGCAATAAGTGGTGCATCTAGCATTGACTGAAAACTGCTCATTGTACAGATAGTGATGTATCTAAAGTCGGTGATGTATCTAGAACTGAATTAAACTTGGTAATGTTATAGCTGTACAATCAGTGACATATCTAAACATTTCTCTTCCTAATTATAATACGTATTTAATCTAACATGTAAGGTCTTCAGTCCAGTTCCTGATGGACTGACCAGTAGGAGAGCACACATGGCTGGATCTCCTTTGATGTCACCAAGACAAAAATCTGATTGGACAGTAACCCCGATGATTATTTCAAT
Organism: Brachypetersius altus; assembly: GCA_037974465.1. Lineage (NCBI taxonomy): Eukaryota > Metazoa > Chordata > Actinopteri > Characiformes > Alestidae > Brachypetersius > Brachypetersius altus. The sequence goes on along the minus strand of JBBPDB010000032.1, from coordinate 16,356,910 downwards.
ACGCTTATGCCTTTGCCCAAAACGAAATAATGACATAAGATTTGGGTAAACACTTGTTGCCAAGATTACCTGAAGATCCTCTGGGTTCCATTGTGGAATGTCCAGGCTAAAATTGTCAATTTCATTTTAAGCAACCTTGCGTGTGAAGATCTTCAGTGGGAGGTGTTAGCTGATAGCATTGTGACCAGTCTCCACTAACATCAAAAGACTGCAGGGTTTGGGCTCCTTAGAGGAGCATCATCCGTTCAACATGGACCAATTTGCTCTCGGCGCCCATCACAAAATGACACAAGGTACCACACTCAAACAATGGCTTTCTCCCGAGCTCCTGAACTGGCTGTGGAGACTGTCAGCCTGTCTGAAGTCACATGGATGCTGGAGTGTGCAACTGGAAGGATACTTCTTCTGGCACAATACAGGAATACTGGATGATTGAGCTTTCTTACTCTGAAGTGTTGTGGAGGAGTGAGCCGTTAATCATCTTTTACTCGGATACCACACGACTCTGCTTTCATGGGGCTGGGTCACTCAATAGGCTGCCTGATTACAATGGAGGAAGCATCTAAAATCTGGACGGAAATATAGCATTAATGCGGTCATGCCCATTCGCCTGCATGGCCGTGCACATGCAAGATTAAGATGAATCAAAGTGCAAGAAGGGTCTTTTTTTGGCCTTGTGGCAAAAAAAAGGCATTGTGCAGCAACATTCAGCAAATAAATATGCCCAGAATCAGTTGATGCAAGCGAATGCTTCCTTTAAGACTGCTTAGGCGTGCCAAGCTGCTTTCCTATTTCTGCAAGTGTGTGTGTATGTGTGTATTTATCCCTTTATTGGGACAGAATTTCTTCATAATCATATCAGTGCTTGAAAATCTGCAAAAGTGGGGACATTTTGTTGGTCCTCATGAGAACATGTGCTTTTTTTTTGCCACAAATGCAACATAAAAGGGCAGAAAGATTTTGAGTCAGTTAAAGCCTAGGGTTAAGTTTGGGTGAAGATGCACAATTATACAAGCCAATGGAAAGTCCTCACAAATATAGTAACACCAGCATGGGGTTTCCATACAATGGTTGAGTTTGCAAATGCTTCCTAAATCTGCCCACATGTCATGGTGGTTCAAACTGTATGGCTTAGCTTGATTTACAGTACCAGTGTTAGTACATTGCAATGCTAATGATATATTAGATATATTGTCTCTATGTAGTGGAATACATAAATAATAACAATACCTGGTGTGTGTGTGTGTGTGTGTGTGTGTGTGTGGCTTCTGCTAGCAGAGGGATGCTAAATCTGCCCACTTGCCACAGTGATTCATACTGTGTTATGTAGCCATGTTAGCTATTGATTAGCCTCACTGTCTATGCAAAGTAAGCTTCAGGGTATTATCAATATTACATGGGTTATTAGGTTTAGGTTTTTAATGTATAGCCCTGCTACTTTATTAAAGGAATAGTTTGAGTGAAAAATCAATTTTACACTCAACCAGGACATCTTCAGCCAGCCATGACATGTTAAGAGTCCAAATGGCTTCTTTAGTTTAGGACTGGAGCTATGAAGCTAACACTAGAAGTCAATAATCACTCAGGTAAAAAACAGGGCTGATCTCACATAAGATTCCTCCATATTTGTCTGGTTCTTGTCACAGAAACTGGTGTCTTGAGGTGGTTTGTTGGTCTGAAATAACTGCCTAGTAGTTCTAAACCACATCAGCAATGAATGAGGTTTGAGAGACATTTTGGGGATGTATTAATAGAAAAGCTTTGGGTGACTGTTGACTGTTAGCAGCGTTAATCTTGTAGCTTCGATATTTGGACTCCAAACGTGTATTGGCTAGTCAAGCACATCTGATGTATGTATAAAACAATGTAATCTACGCTTTCAATCAAATTACTCCTTAATATTAAAGTGAAACTGACCATCGTCACTGTCTGTTGATTAATTCTTGCACTTAGTTGACCGTGAGACAGAAGTGTCATGCTATTTATTGCATTTGTGGAACAACTTTGGGTTAAGGCATGTGGTAAATAGCAAGTAGTGTTCAGAGAAAAGACTCTAGAACCCAGAGTCCTCCAGTATTAGGTTGACACCAGTTTATCAGACCCATGAACCTTCTGGTTCCACCCTATTCCATTTTCTGATATAAGGCCCTTACCCTCACATTCAGTGTGATGTGAAGAGACCAGCACAGATCAGAATAGTTTGTATGAGTGAGAAAAAAGCAAGAAGAAAGAGGAAATTGTGGAGGCTGGGTGATAAGCCAAGGTGTTACCTAACAAAAAAGAAAAAAATGATACTTTGATATTTTCACAGAGCAATATTCCAAAAGGCATGGGAGTCATCAGATGCTTCTTGGCAAATTTGAGACAAGCCATTAGGTTCCTCTTGTTTAACAGCTCTCACATAGGCACAGTTTTTGCCCAGCCTTTTTTAATGGTAGATCCATGAATACTAATCTCATCTGAGAATTCTTTAGCGACTTTCGGGATGAGTCATTCATCTGCTTTTGGAAGAATTTTGAAAGAACAGCCACTTCCAGGAAGATTCACTGTCTTGACTACAAATGCCCACTATTAGGAGATGATGGTTCTCAAAGTGGCCCTCTGTAGTCCCAGAGCATTATAAATGCAGCCCTATCCAAACCAATATGGTGATTAATGCCATCTGATTTAAATTCTTCTGGAATTTCTTGTGATTGTGGCAAGGTGCCACTCATTGAAACCTCGTTACAATTTGCTGGTAAAGCTCTGCTTAACTGATGTACATTCAACAGGGCTGGCAGTAATCAAGCCTGAATATGACAACTCTGAATAACCACAGACATCAAACAATTACAAGGGCATGACTTCATAAATTACAAATAACAAGACCTGTTTAAATGCTCTATTCTTTAGATGCTTTAACTCTTTTGACTAACCATCACAGTTTGGCTCTCAGTTCCTTACACACGCCCATTTTTCCTGCTTGCGACATATCAGATTCAGTCATGGTTTACTCAACTGTCTAATACATCACCTTTGACAGGTGCCACTGTAAAATGATTTATCAAGCCATGTTACATGTGTTTCTTATAGATAACATTATATCTGGTGACATCTTTTTATAGGAACCAATGACATTTCATTAGTTGAACCATGCAGTCCATGGGCTTGATAGTTGTTAATAACTGGATCCACTCCTATTTCCTCAGCTGGAGAAGTGCTAATCCCGAGAGGAACAAAACTAATCCCACTCTCACCTGAGAGAGACAGCGAGAAATTGAGAGAGAGAGAGAGAGAGAGAGAGAGAGAGAGAGAGAGAGAGAGAGAGAGAGAGAGAGAGAGAGAGAGAGAG
>JBBPDB010000032.1:16339987-16353479 GCA_037974465.1 Brachypetersius altus | reverse complement strand
TTATGGCGGTTGACAACTTTTCAGTGTATTACTGCCACCGCTGGACTGGTGGAGGTAATACAGTTCGGTTCTCAGAAAAATTCATGTTAGACTGAATCTGCGAATGCTGATCCGTGTAAAACTGAGGGATTATTGTATACTAAAAGTTTTTTTTCTATGGTACTGCTCAAGAAACCCTGATGCTGGGGTAACCCTGTTTGTTTTTTGGCTTTTTCTGTTTAAAGAGTGTGGAATGAAAATGGCTGAGAACCCTTGGACTACCAGCTAGTTACTGTAGCATGGCTGAAGTTATGCAAAGACAGGGGTGTCCCAGGTCCTTAAGCGTAGGAGTCCAGCAGAGTTGAGCAATTTCCCTGCTTAGGCACACCTGATTCAACTCATCTGTTACCTGCCAGGTTTAGTGGGTGTGCTTGAGCAGGAAAATTGCCAAACCTTGCTGGAAAATGGCCGAGAGTGGGACCTAGCGTTGAACATCTTCTAAGCTATGTGCCAAAAATTTCTCTCTCTGTGTACTTGCCAGATATACTGACATTACAGCACAGAGATTCAACAGCTTGCGTCGAGCTCCTTTCTTTGACCTCCGCTGCCGGAACAGGCTGAGGAGGCTTTAGCCTGCAAATCTGTTTCCTAACACCTTCCTCCTCGTACATCACAAACTGCCGCCACGGGAGCCGGGGACTCTGAGGTGTGACAGCCGAAAGTGGCAGCAGTTCCCGCTCTTTCTCTGGGGCATTCGCACGTAAGGTCAGGGAGAGAGTCCAGATTTCCAGATAAGCATTATTAGTTATGCAATAAGGGCAGGATTAAAGTCTGGGGACATTTGCAGGTGAACGGTGGTTATAAACCCCCACCCAGGCAAATATTAATTTCGTTTAATCTCGTAGTCAGTAGTGAGTGGGACTCTGGTGTACTGTCTCAATAAATCATAGAATAATTTGCATATAAATAGCTAATTAAACGTCTACCAGAAGTGATTTATCGGTAAGGCAGAAACATGCTTCGGATCTCTTCCTCTGGCACTTTGGATAAATAATTGCATGTGATCATCTTTTCTGACTCCGCGGCTGAAATATGCACAGAACACACGTGAACAATGGCAAACATCAGGCGTATAAATGACTGCATCCTCCCAGTACAAAGCGGGCGGTACTTAGAGGATGCAGTCCTCTAAGAGAAAGCAAAGAGTCAAATCGGACCACGTGGACCACCATTCAGGAGCACTCCATCAAACCACGTTAAGACGAGGATCGTTTTTTATCCGCATTATTTATTCTTTATGCGTGAGATGTTCTTAGCTTTCTCCCCCAAGCCTGAGTCGTCCTGCCAAAACAAACTCTTAAGGGCGGTCTTCTTTGTTTTTTTTTTTTTTAAACGCCCAGCTACTCTGTAAAAGAGGAAAGCGAGACAGACGAAAGGAATCCTCCACTGCTGTTTAGGCAGCATTGCCGGCAAGAGTCAGTTTAAATGACTCATCAAATAGCTTCTGCTCCAAAGTATCGATTTGTGGACGACATCACTGTGTGACTGTTGTAATCAAAACAGAAATAAAGAACCTGAAAAAACAAGCTGGCAAAATAGAAGAAAAAAACAAAACGATATATTCCGAAAGCTACATGTCACACATCCATCTCATCCTAATGTGGTTCTCAGAGTGCCAATCAATACCGGGGACAAAAAAAGCCATAAAAGCAAGCATGTGAGTCTAACCTTTGAAAGGCACTGAGAATTAAATGAATAATGTTGGTCAAAAGGTCATGCCACACAGGTAACCATTACTCCTGAGTGTCCAGACTGAAATAGCGCCACAGGTATTCCAGACTGTTGCCTAATAGGAATATTTTTCTTCTTCTCCTTCCCGGAGTACGAGGTTTTCTCATTTTGAGCATAATTCCAAACGTTAGCACATCAAAACCAGGCAATCTCTCTGGCTGATGGTAAGGAAATTGAACAGATGAGGTAACGCAACCCTCATGCATTTTGTATACGGCCCCTCTGCAGTGGATGTCGACCTGCAGAATTGAGAATGATTTGCCCGGGTTCGCCTGCATTTAGAGTGCAGGAGCACTTTGTCAAACGCACAGGGACAGTTCGAGCGAACAAAGCCAATGCAGCTAATGAGTGGAAGGAATGACGTTATGCTAACTGGCATCATTGGTTTTTCTAAATTGAAATGTCCACGATCTGCCAAAGAAACCTGCTCTTTCTGAGCGATGCTGTGAGTACAAATCCTATTCTACTAAGTTTTTTCTTCTAAATTAGAATGCATTATTAATTTCAAATGCTATTTATTTCGCATGCACATGAAAGGTCACTCTGTTAGGAGAGATGAAGCAAAGTTTCGAGAAATAAACATCTTTTCAAGCCGAAAACTTTAGCATTGATTGTAAGCATTTGCCCACAACATTGTCCCTGTCATTCTGACCAATCTTACTGAAAAAACAAAGCCTACACTGTTGCCTTGGGCTTTACCAGGAAAGTCAAGCTAGCCCTCGATCCCAATAACGTCACATGCATTCACAACAAATAGAGTCTGAATTGTAATTTTGCAATTCTGCAAATGGTATTTTTCAATTCTGTAGAGTTTATTTGACCTTCCAATTGTCAAAACGGGTGAAGCATAGATAGCATGGGCGGAGCAAGGTCATATATTCTCCAAATTGAACTTTGCCAGGTCATTGTGACATCAGTATACCTTCTGCTTTACATGGTAAACCTGCATGCAACTAGTTGGATGTTCTGTATTGCATTCAATGTAATTTCAGTGATAGTTTGACCTGATTTGCATACTCTTCTTTCAGTTTATCCCACCGTCACTCCTGTACTTTTTCTTACATCCACAGATCTGTCTTTTTATCTTTGGTTCTTTACCATCTATTTGAGTCTGTTCCGTGTAGGTTAGAACATTGATGTTTAATTAGCCATTATGATTACAGCCTTCTTCAGATGTCATCCTTTCCTAGAAGCATTACAAATTCAATAAGGAGCACATCTTCGTCGCGGCTTCTGTGAAAACGTTAATGTTTTGGATATGAAAAGAAAGTCAGTTAAATGAGGGGCTGTTAAAACAGAGGAAAATTCGAGCAGTTATGTAGATTATTATAACAGCAGGCGTAAAAAGACGTATAAGTGGGACACAATCAGTCGTTTAAACAGCTGTTAAGACAGCGGTTTATAAAATTGAGACATACGGATTTGTTGTCACGGCTCAGATTATGACAACAAACTGATAAACCAACGTCTTTTTGATTTGATGCAGTGTTTTTATGCAGTGTTTTAACTGATATTGTGGCATAGTTGTGGCTGCAGGACAGTTTACATCATGCCATTCACTTTGGTAAAGGATTCAAGTCAGTAAAGTTGCATGAAGGCTTCACTGTGTAAAGGCATCTTCAGAACAGACCTTTCTTCTATGGTCTAAGCTATAAAACATACTCACAACATCTCGTCTGACTGGTCAAAGAAAGAGAGGAGATTAGTAGAGAGCTGTAAAGAGGTAAGAGAGAGGCTGTACTCACCCCATACACTAGTTCACCCACCATCCCGTTCCAAGTCTTGGTCTCAGGGTCGCGGGCACCGTACTTGCCATCCATGACTATGGACAGCCTGTATTTAATCCCAACGTGTTTGGCTATCTCGGAAGCTAAATCGACACAGTAGCCTTCATACTTGTCATTGCCTTCCAGATGCATATGGTTTTTCTTGTACATCACATATGGTGCTTCCTGTTAATCAAACACACACTGGTTTATTGTCACCCATGCAAGGCAATCACCAGAGCCGACCGACAGCTGACCGGTCAAGAGCAGGCAAGGGGCATGCTGGGTATTCACAGACATTTTTGGTCTTTCTTGCTCTCATTCTCTCACACACAGTGCCATACACTCACACTCTCTTTCTTTCTCTGTGTACCTTTAGTGTATCTCTCTACAAGGCTTTCTCTAAGACATTCACAGACAGACAACATGGGCACACACACTCATACACACACACACACACACACACACACACACACACAGAGGACGGTTGAGACAGAAGAAGCAGGTTTAGGGTCATGAGGCCAAGACCAGAAAATGATCGCAGCCAGACCCCTTGGCTAATGCACCCAGCCCCGACTAAAACCACCATGGAGAGATCCAAGAGCTGCACGATCGCCCGCACATACACTATCATTCAAAAGTTTTCCTGTTTCTCCCTGAGGCTTCTGGTATTAATATTAAAGCTTATCATTATCTATTTACTACGAGTGATTTGATAAGTACTATGAGATGTTTACGTTAAAGAGAAACTGAAATACGGGACCACATAAAGGCCAAAGGAATTTAGCCCATTTTCCCAGTAAATGAACCATTTATTGCTTTGTTTATTTATTAATTAATTTATTTAAAACTTAAAGGGAATTTATGTATTATATATAGACACATATGGTGTGTGTGAGAACTTCAGAACACCAGAAGTGAACTGGATTCATCATCACAATGAGCTCATTAATAGTGTAAGATCTATAAAAGTGTGGATTGTGTTATGTTTAAATGTTACTTTTATTGTGTTGTTTTAAATGTGTGGACCTCAACAAAGCTGCAGCTGAACTGTCTGTTTGATCTTGACATGGCTGTCTTTGAGTGAATGGTTCGACAGCACAGGGGTCTCTCCTCTTTTCAGTCATTGCTCACTAGCAGCTCAACATAGTTGTCAGTGATGTACAGCCCTTCTCCAGCTTTATTCATCATTCAGGATTTAAGTATTCACAATGTTAGCTTATCAAAATCAAATTTAACACCGGCCTGCAACCAAACTGCTATTTTATTTCTGGTATATTATTGAAAGCATTCCAAACCTTTGAATGATAGCGTATATTGGTACACACACTCTGAGGTGGAGTTTGGACTACACTGTGGGGGCTGAGTAGTATCAGTCGTGTCTTTGTTTGAGGGTGAGGTATGGGGTGGGTGAACAGGGTCATGAGAAGGGAAAGGGGCATCCGATTCATAAAGTAAATGGCAGTGACTGGAGACAGGTCCGTCCATTGTTTGGACGTAGTCAGGCACGTTGCATTGTTGCATGGGAAGGCCATTGCATTCCAACAAAAAAGGTAATAAAGCTTAACATAAAAATAAACATACTGGCAGGTTAAAAAATAAATAAAAAATAAAACAACTGAACAAACAAACAAATAATATAATTGTTAGAATAAAAAAAAATATCTTACCTAACATACAGAGCTGTACCAAGAAAGCAAGCAGTTCTTACCCCCCACCCTCTTTTTTCTCCATTGCAAACACTGCAGCAACAGCAGCATCTTGCCTTTTTTTAGCACATCATCATTACCAAACAATAGGGCTTTGCACAGAGAGAGCATCCCTATTAGAGACAATTAGGTTGCCTGTAGGTTAGCAATGGTTTGTTTGCTTTGTGCTGAATGTGTCCTCACCTCGCCTGTTCTGAGATGCTATCCTGGCCCAGCCAGTCTAGTACTGATGGGCAAAATACTCAACAGCTGCTTACGGTATAACAGCAAACAGTAAATATCTTCTTAGACGGTAAATTCATTTCTAACAAAGTAACCATCAGATTTGCTTGTAATCGGATCTAGCGAACTAATCTTAGCAACTGTGCTCTTTTCTTATTTCTCTTCCCTTTCATGTCTTTTAAACCTAGAGAGACTATATTAAACTGAAAATTAACTTAAACTCACAGTCATTACTTGGGAAATTAACCTGAAAGATCATGAAGAAAATGATCATGCATTCATCAAAAGAAAATAAGATAAAATTCTTCTTTTTGAAGACTTTTACAGTCCTCTTAATCAAGCAGGAACTTTTGAGTACTGCCTCCAGCTCATTTATACACGCAGAATTACAGCTGTTCTCCTAAAGAGCATTAAAAGGTACTTTCTTTCTTGTTGGTCAGATGGTCGGAGAGTCATGACAGCAGATGGTGGAACGATTCTTCAGCGCAGAGCAAACTCCAGGTTTATGCAGAACAGAATTTGAGTCAGGGTGAGTGAGGACAGCCCTGCACTCAACACAGACCTTCCTCAAATCCTGTTTTCCCTGAGGGGAAACCACAGAAACCGCCGCATTCACATTTCTTCACTTAATTGGACTATCCCGAGTGTCATTGACCATTTACTTGATGAGTGGAGACAGGTCTTTACTTACGTATGCATTGTATGTCTACGTTGATGATGGCAACGTAAAAAAACAAAATCATTACCATTGTACCATTATGCCGTTATTGTGATGTCACTGCTACGACAGGCCACTAGAGTATGGAAAATCAAAATGCTTTGTCACCCACACGGATACAGTTGAAACACTCGTTTTCGTTTCCTCCCTCTTTTTTTTTTTCTTTACACCCCACCTCGACTGTTTCAACGTGTAGTGAGTGGATGGAAAGCAACGCAAAAAGAAATGTACTTCTAACCGCCCAGGACAGAAGGGAGTCTACACCATGACCCTGAGTGGCAGAATACGTGACACATTTAAAACGTCATGGAACGTGTACCATAATAGTAGTGACCACAATTGTTCGGTTTTCCACTGAGGACGAATCGTTGCTGTACGGCTGATCCATTATATTTACAAAGCGCTCAAACTCGTTCCAGTACCCGATCTGCAAAAGGGAAAACACTTACGTTATTATTGGAACACCAGCTATTTCAAACCACATTAATGCCCCACCCCCACCCCACCCCACCCCGAGAGCCCCCACTCCTCCCCACTTTTTTCTTTTCTTTTCTAGCCTCCTTTAAAAAAAATGATTATTTCATGATATCAGTACAGACAAGCTAAGGAGGCTGCCAGGGATGTAAAAAGCGATGAAGGCATACTCTCACAAGACTCTCTTCATTAAAATGGCATTAGGCGCCTGAGCTGCTATTGCTTCCTGCTAAATGGAAGCCGGAGTCGTATCTTGCTGACGCTTTTTCTTTCTCGTTCTTTCTTTCTTTCTTTTGCTTACAGAACCTTTCCGTGCCACACAAGCGCGGAGCTGCTCTCAAATCTGTCCTAACAGAATTCAGACAAGGAGAAGAATAAACTGTCAGGAGTGCTTCAATGTCATTTGGTGGCATCTACTCCTGTTTAACTAGAGCTCGACTGATGAACTGGGGTGAATGCAGAGGTGGTTCAAATGCTTAGTGCTGTGTCGGGATCGCAGCGTGTATTAGCTCATCCCTGTGTGGGGGCTGGAATGGTGCTAGAGGAGAGAAGAGCCTCTTAAGCTGACCTTCATGTGAGTAGCAAACAGTAGCATGTCAGAGTGCGATATTTTACCATTTTGTCATTTGCGTCTGAAAAAACACAGGCTGAATTGCCAGTGGCTCCCCTCGTAATGCACCATAAAGATCCCGTCTAATATAGGGGCCATAGGAAATGAGCCATAGTGGAGGGCATCCACTGCGCTCATGAAATCCCCCGACGCATTCCAATAAATATACACTGGGGAACAGCCTGCCCACGGTGCACTGTAGCATACAGGGCCCGAAAAGAGGATGTGAAAATTGATCCCCACTCTCTCACTTGTGCTACACACCAGGGACGAATTATTTACTAGGGCTGACCCAGATCATTTGATACTCTTTCGTTACGTTGGTATTCCATGCTATCTTTGGAATTTGTCAGATTTGTCCTTTCTCAAGGCTGTAACTGGTACTCTATAGTAAAATAGAATTCAATTATAGCTTCTAGGCACATCACCCAACCTCAGCACACCTTTTTACACACAGTCACTGAAGCTCAAGCAGCAGATAGCTGAAGAACATTTATGGGAGGGCTTTAAAATGAGCACTTCTTATGATGAACAGATTGTACGATGCCAAATACATAGGACTGGTGATACTTGTCTAAGTAGTGTTAGTCTGATTGGGAAGCTCAGAGCCTCAAAAGCAGCTTTTAAACCCTGCATGAGCGGTTGGGTTGCAGGCTGACTATTGGAGCCTGTAATTTGTTGCTTAACCCATATAAGGTCTTCAGGTCTGTGGGACCCGTTTTCAGTTTTTAGCTTCATTCATCAGCCGTGGCTCATTTTCTGTGAGGAGCATAAATATTTCAATTAAAAAACAAACAGAAATGAGTGTTGCCGCGTTGTTGTGGGGATTTCCACGTAAAACTATGGGTTTGGTTCTCCAAAAAAGTCTGCGTCCGCAACTCCTGATCCGCACAAAACTGGAGGATTACTGTATACAGTCTTATTTATGGCTTATGCACAGTTGAAAGATATCAATAATAATCTTAGAATAAGCATGACAATAATGAATCAAAATGCTTGGGGTTGTTTTATACAATGTAACAGGACTAGGGCAACTAGGACTTTTATTTTGTATTAGTGTGCTACATCGTAATCTTGCTTTAGGACTGGGGACCCATTCGAACACAATGAATGTCTCATATATGTCTGGTGTCAGCCAGTGTAAATACACTCTTTGCCTGCTACTGTTCAAATACTCACATGATGTGTCTGAGGCCAGTTTCTATTGCTATGATACCATCCTCACTGCAGCACAGATCTAAAGCTGGCCATTATCACAGTCATATCAAACCCCCATTGCATTTCTGAGAAAAACAGTTTGTTTACAGGACTTCGTGCTTTAGACCTTTTCACTGAAAATCAGGCTGATTATATCAGTCTCTGAAAAAAAGCTGTTTTTAAAATGACTAGGTAAACTGACCTGTACACAAACCAAGCAAAGAAAAGTACGGCTCTTTGTATAATCAGCGTCCAACAAAGGTCTTTTATAATCAGCCTCATAAAATCTGTTGACTTGGAGAGATCTCCAATAGTCCAGTCTTATTTTCAAGCCCTGAATAAAATGTGTTCAATTTAAACTGAACTATTGTTATTTTAAACCTTGACCTACATTCTTCTCACTGTCTGTGTGACGACTCCAGCCTCGCGCAAAATAAAGAGATTTTTTGAGGATAGATAGATTCTTGAAACACAAGTGTGTTTACAACCTCAGGCTGCACTCTTTCTTTCTCTCTCTCTCTCACTGTCTCTCTCTCTGTTTCTCTCTGTCTCTCTCTCTCTGTCTCTCTCTCTCTGGTTCTCTCTCTCTCTCTCTTTCTGTTTCTCTCTATTTCTCTGTTTCTCAGTCTCTCTCTCTCTGTTTATCTCTCTCGATCTCTCTCTGTTTCTCTCTCTGTTTCTCAGTTTCTCTCTCTCTCTCTCTGTTTCTCTCTCTCGATCTCTCTCTGTTTCTCTCTTTGTTTCTCAGTTTCTCTCTCTCTCTCTGTTTCTCTCTATCTCTGTTTCTCTCTCTCTCTGTTTCTCTCTCTGTTTCTCAGTTTCTCTCTCTCTCTCTGTTTCTCTCTCTCTCGATCTCTCTGTCTCTCTCTCTCTCTGTCTCTGTCTCTCTCTCTCCTCAAGAGCATTCCTGATGTGGATGGATTTCAGGGTCTTGTTTGTTTGCTTACCTTTCTCGGCCCCCCTGCTTTCATTTCATAAACGTCAATAGTGTAGTTTGATCTGCGGCCGAAACTGTCAAACTGGATATTGCCCGTCATCCCTTGCACTTGCACCTGCCAACGAAAAAAGTAAGGACGAAACCAGACGAAATAACAGGCAGAGCTCAGAGTCTCTGTGGTTAAATGGAAAGTGGCGGCACACACAGCAAATAGAGTCATTTATACCAGCATGGCATGCGGGGCTCGCTTGAATAACCCGTTCTGATGAGCTGAAATGCAGAGTATGAGATTATGGGAACAGCGAGACGCATATTCATATGAAGCTGCGGAATACAGTGGAGACATTCCACCATTTTTTTTACCCCACCCTCATTTTGTCAGAAAATATATGCACAGAATTATACGTAAAAGTATAAATGTTTAAATGAAGGTAGTGCTGCTGCAGGCAAAAGGCTGGATGCCCGCGTGAGTTCGGATTAACCACGGAGATAAAACTGCAGGGCACAAACTGTGGGCGCAGGGGATCTGTGTTAACAACAAAGGGGAGGACAAAACTAGAATGAAATGGTTCAAATAAAAATCTATCAATAAACACCCTGACAAGCCTGACACCAGCACTGTGTGTGTTAGCTTAGCCATTTCCAAAACTTTCATCCAACACATAAAAAAACATGTTATGTTTTACTGTGTTTATGTTTATGTGTATTTTCTTTTATAATCTTATCACTGGCTAAACACACCAGTGATGAATGGTTTTATTAAAAAACAATTTTTTGGCTGTTCAAGCACTTTGTGTCAGGTCGTGCTCAGATTTAATAAAGTTTGTGTTTCCATTGGTTTGTGGGGGTTGAGGTTATGTATTTAAGTTCATTTGTGGTGGAGCTGCTTTTTTCTCCTTCGGTTCTTGAGTTTGGTTTTCTGGCCCAGTTTTAATAAAATATTGAAATTGGAAATCTGCATGTGCGCCTCCCAGTGCCTGGGAGATATGGCGCAGAGATGTGACACTTCGCATTGTACTGTATTACTATTGCTGTCACACACACTGGTGTTACATCTCAAACAGTGTGTTTCAGCCCTGTCAGCAACATCTATTCACTATGTGGGGAAAACACTTCTTTTACTTTCTTTTTTTGGGTGATTTCTTGTTTATCATTTGGTTCATTGCTGTTCCTCTTTCATCTTTTAGTCTTACATTAATAAATGTAACATTTTTAAAATATTCTGTGCATCAATTATTTGAAAATTTATGATGGGACAAAAAGGTGACTATTGGTGTGTTGGGAAAGAACAAGCCACAGTTCTTACCATTTTTAGGGCCCTCTCGATGTCGATGCCTTGGCTCCAGGGGACGGCTGGGTTGGCTAGGCAGTCTCCCGCACTGCCCCTTCGTGACACGTCCACACGCTGGCGCCGGAGGTACCGGAACGCCTCGGCTATCACCAGGATGGCATCGTAGGACAATGCGGAGGTATACTGCACAGAGAAAGGGTGGACTGAGTAATTCCTCCTGTTCAGTTGTACCCTAATCAAGCCCTCAGGATGCATTTCCCTGCTCTAAAATACTTGATGCAGCTCAAGAGCTAATAAGTGAGTCCTCCAGCAGTAAAATCAGGTGTTATTAGCATTGCTTAGCATTAGCATGGGGGACACATCTGAACAGTCTGGACTTCACAGATTCAGTAAACACCTAAAGTACAGAGTTATTAATAATAATAATGTCTTTTTGCTATACGCTGTCATTATGCTTTGGAAATGTGCTGTTGGAGACACAAAGCAGCGCCCTTGCAATTTGATTTGCTATTCTGTTGAATGACTGTATTCATTGACATAGTACCCAGCAGGCAACAATGTAAATAAAGCTTTTTAAAATGAGCATTATTAGCCATGGAATCAAATTCTTGATGAATTACAAAAGCCACTTGAAGCTCCTGAAGTTACCAGGAGAACGACAATGCAATATTTCACCGCTGTGAATGTTTAGCAATGGAAAGAACAAATATGTTTTACCATTAAAATTCATTTACCGTGTCATTTAATGGTATGTGAATCTGATTGTAAGCTTAGCTTTGAAACAACCTTCAATTGTGAATCTGATTCGAAAATGTTCGAAAATATAGTCCATCCTGTTCCAATCACATACCGAAAATGGGATTTTTTGCTGCTTGAGTGAACAAGGGCTAATGCTCTCTTAAACTCCGACCTACAGAAGGCTGTGGGGTTGCTGGAGATCACCCTAGCAATCTCCTGATAATGAGGCCAGCCGTTGAGAGCCCAGAGTATCCACTTTCAAGACACTAGCTCTACTTGTTTTAATGACATTCTGAGATGTGAAAACAAATGAAACAATGAAACTCACGATAACTGCAACTTTTTAGAGTTAACTAAGCCCATGCAAACTGGTTTGAACTAGTTAGTTAAACCTTTTTATGTATCCAGCCTTCACTGCTGCATGCAGTTTAATTGCCATGCACTGCTACATATCATCATAACTTGGTGTGACATTCAGAAGAAAGAATATCTATTTCAGCACCGTAAGAATGCACACTGTCTGTACCGGATTTGCAGGAGTGCATTGTTTTGTCCTCGCGGAAAGAGCTTTAAATTGGTTTCTAATTATAGTGAAATGCAAAATGTTTAGCTTTGTGAAGAGCAGGGTTTCAGGTCTATTGTTGTTTAGGGCCAACACCTGTAATTACTCCGCTTCTTGCTGAACCAGCTTGGAACGCGCTGGCAGCGAGCGAAGCTTTCTCCTTTTCTTTTTCATTTCCTCAAAGCTTACTTCGGGATCCTGTTAAATTTGATGGCCGATTTAAGGAAAGCAGGGTCCGATCTCGCAGAATGCTAGCGTGCTGTTATGTATGTGTCGACCCGTGTGCATTTACAGCTGTTCTCCAGACTAGAACACACGAATACCAATTACTTTAAAGTATTCCGGCCCGCAACTTTCTTTGACCTGTTTACCGGTTCTTTATTCACCTCTTCGTGGCTGAACTTAATGAAGTGTCACTTAAAATCTATTTCTCTCCTGATTATTGGTTAATTAGATGTAAATTGAGGCTCTGGTTTTAACGCAGCTCTGGACTGAACCATCAATATATTGACTGCTGTGGTGGGGGGGGGGGGGTGCGTGAAGTAAATGAAGGGGAAAATGAGGAGAGGAGGAGGAGGAGGAGGAGGAGGAGAAACAGAAGGAATGGAGAAGGGGGGAAGGAAAAGAAATTAGAAAGAAGACACGAGAGGCGAGAACATAGAGAGGCTGTCGAGGACAGAAGATGGCGCTTGTTGTTTTTTTTGTCGTTTTTACTCCAGGCTATGAAAGGCTCACCTTCAGAGGTGTGTTCCTTGCCTCTGGGAATTCCCTTTCATCCAACCGGTCCCAGCGCTGAAGGAACTGCTGCACAATAGGGTTTTCAGGATTGATTATTTGAAAGCCACTTATGTTGGCTCCGCCGAAATACACCTTATCCAGACTCACATTGGAGAAGCCCTGAAAAGAGCAAGAGAGAAAGAAACTCGTCATGCCAGTTACGGAGCGACCCGTGTTCCCAAAAAGGAAGCATTGTCAAAACGTAACAGAAATATGCTATTAGAGCTACAAAATAGCAGATAACAATCTAAACAGATAACAGTCTAAACAGATCATCTAAATAAAGCTTTTGGAAATTACCATTATTACTAGGGATGCACCGAAATGACGTTTTTGGCCGAAACCGAAACACCGAAAGAAATTATTGCACCAATTTTTTTTGTAATATTGCCGTTATGGCTGGGACTGTGTGTACTTATCTGACAAAAGTTAAGCATTGCAATTGCATAAATTAATATTCATGGTTCAAATAATAAATCTGTTACAAAACTATGAAAACATTTATTTAGCATTCAAACAATGCACAATATAAAATAAAATCTGAAATAAAATATTTTACTTGGCCCCACTCATAAAGAGCCTAAAAGCAAGAAGCTGAAATATTATACAATTAAATCTCTTCTCTCATAAAACCAGTGAATTCAGTGTATTTTAATATTCTGAGCGAAGTGCCTGAACACAGTGCGTTCAGAACAAGAGCTTTAAAACTGCTGAGAGATAA